>JBAJNP010003731.1:0-37569 GCA_036877545.1 Yasuhikotakia modesta | reverse complement strand
TGGACGCGTGTGATGGAGCATTGTCCTGCATGAAAAGTATGTTTTTCTTGAAGGATGCAGACTTCTTCCTGTACCACTGCTTGAAGAAGGTGTCTTCCAGAAATTGGCAGTAGGACTGGGAGTTGAGCTTGACTTAATCCTCAACCCGAAAAGGCCCCACAAGCTCATCTTTGATGATACCAGCCCAAACCAGTACTCCACCTCCACCTTGCTGGTGTCTGAGTCGGACTGGAGCTCTCTGCCCTTTACCGATCCAGCCACGGGCCCATCCATCTGGCCCATCAAGACTCACTCTCATTTCATTAGTCCATAAAACCGTTTTTCAGCCTTTCTTACCTTACCATTATTATTATTATTAATGTTGTAATGTTATATAATTTAATGTTGTACATAATCATGAGTAATGTTTTATATGGGTTCTGTATATTTATATATAGTTTTTGTTGACATCCTGTTTAGAACAGTACATTTGTAAAGTTTTGCAGGTTGAACAGTGAAAACAAATTATAGAATTTCAACATTTTTTGAATTTCTCAGAAAAAACCTTATAAATAATATAAATAATAGTTATAGTTATAATATAATAGTTATAAATAATAAATTTTATAACTTTATTATTTGGCTTTATTTGATGCTCGGGTTTATATATATCACATGTATGCTACTGTATAATTTGACTAACAAAACATATAGAAGAAAAATAAATTTGGTAAGTTTGAATAAGTTTGATATTTCACATTTACATATTTCACTGATATGTTTTACTTTACATCCAGAACAAATAAAAAAATGATGGGCACCTCAATTGTCTAAATAAGAGTATTCTAGTTCATAAATATTTGCCCAGTACCATGTCAACCCCTGGGTATATCTGATCTTGGTCCGTGCTTTTGAAACATGAGATCAGCTGGACCACCAGCTCTTAAGTGGCCTCTGTTGTTCTGTGCTTCAGTCCTGTTACAGTCATGTGATGTTAGCTTTGGGCACAACTCTTGACTGAGTCATAGAAAAGTTTGTCTATTCAGAGTTATATTGTCTCTCCTCCACAGTTATTGTGACAGCATATACCCTGAGCCTCAAGTCTTTGGGATTTGGAATTTATGAATGTTTTCATAATTTCATAAATAATTATCTCCTTATGCAGTCTCCTCTGAAAATGTGGATCAAAGTCTTAAAATATGACACCACTGTAGATGTGTCTGTAGTAAACTGTTCATATGTTTACATTTGTAAATATTATTTTCTGCTATTAAATTGTATCTATTTAAATATATATTTAATTACAATATTTAAATTGTACATGTTTGCTGCACAAATATGTAATCACGCTAGGTGCCCTTATATGACATAAGACAATGAAATGACTTTTGTTCCAGTGAACAAGTTGTTCTTTGATTAATGACTGTAGATTGTGTTCCAACATGTGTAACACAGGCCAGTGAAGATGCTGAGATGATTAAAACATTTCATAGGAAAGTAAATAATTAAATAAATCAAATCAATTCAACAAAAATGATCTGATGAGGTGAGAATGTAAATATGAAGTCACATTAAAGCTTCAAAATGCTTTTAATATATTGGATTTATAATATATTCAGACTTCATCATCTGAGGAAACCTGAGCACACTTTGTGACAATGTCGATATATCTTCCAAACTCCATGTGTCAGATAACTGGGGGCTTGTTTTCATGAGATCTAACAAGCAAGTTTAACAAACATTTAAAGAATTAAAAATCTTTGTGATATTTCAGTCCTATAGGTTAGAATCAAGGTTTAGAATAGGTTTTGTTGAATCAAAATACATCCAAGTATCAGTGCTTATCAGAAAGTATATGTACAATGTGATTGTTTTTGTGTACAATGTGATATGTACAATGTGTCAGTGTTCACTGATGCTGGTTCATTTGATAATGACAATGATGAATAATGAGAACAATGAGAATAATGATGTGGTTTTAATGGAAGATGTTACCTTGTGTTTCAGACCTAATAAAGATCTCAGATATGTTTCATATACAGTAAAGGCTGGAGGCCAATTTCACAATATGGCAACAGAGACCAGAAAACGTAAAAAGCTACTTCCTGTCACAGCACCACAATCACTACAAATTTTATATTTATTTACAATGTAGATGTGAGTAACTTGTTTTTTGTTGTTTATTTTGTTTCTTACCAAACATAACAGTAGCAGATGTGTCCATTTTGTTTTCAGTGAGATGTAAGTAGAGATGTAAGTCTTAAGTACAAAATACAAATTCATTTTTAAATTAATTATTTTCAAGGTATGTTATGTTAGACAGTTACCATAAGAGCAAATTTACAGTTTGTGGTTTATTTTATGAGCATATTGAATAGAATAACAAAGCATTATGTAAACTGACAACAGGACACAGCCTCAGAAGTTATATATAAATTATATATGTTATAAAATGATATGTTATATGTAAGTTATATGTAAAGCTGATTTTAAGACCCTGTGGGTCTTTTGTTCTGGGATCAATGGTTTACCAGCACATGATTTGTTGGCTCCACTTGTTAACATCTTATCTGCTTAAGATTGTGTTCAACCTGCCTTGTAGAAACTTAAATCTCTAAAAACTACATTACATATATCCATACATGCCAGTGTCAATGATTTATGTAATGACAAGAAAGTCTATTCAAAAGGTACAGTAACCTGTACCTGCATGGAACATGTGGAAGGCACCGTCCATGGTATATTTACAACCTCTCTATGGACACTGATTTTATCCTTTTTGACGTGTACAATATCATCTTTAACCTCTGTGGTGTTTTGCACTCACAGTAAACACTTACCTTTTCTTCTTGTGATCCAAATTCAACATTTTTGTCACTGGGAAAACTGGTAGTTATAGAAAAATGATGAATACAGTTTCTTCACTGAGAAGAAACATAAAGGAAAAGTAAAGGTCACCCTACACTGCTTTCAGTCCTCAGAAATTATTCTTAAAGTAAACTAAGCTATTGCATTAACTGGAATTTTTTTTTCCCTACTTCCAGATTGTATACATTTTGAAATAAGCCTATTTCTGGTGATTCTATTAAAATGCCTGAGGACACAAACACAGCAAGACTGTGGAGCTATAAAATGAATGACAAATTTAACAATCTCATTTTATTTTCTGTTATTATACAGGTGAATAATAACACATTGCTTTCATCAAAAATATGCATTAGCTCAAGTCTTGCTAGTTACTAGTCCTTTAAAGCAGCTTTGATGTTTGTTGATGCTGATGTTTGTAAGTTGCTCATTTGATCTAACTCAGTGTTCAGGCTCAAATACAAAAACTATAAAAAACTATATATAAAATATAAAAACTATATACTCAGATACAAAAACATTAAATTTATGGGTTCATAAATGGATAAAGATGTTCTTTGTTTATTTAGAAAAGGGATTAAAAATGGATGGCTGAAAGTTCTTAAAAAACTCATTATTAATTGTATTCATCCTAAAGCCATGTGTGATGTTTTAGTAAGCCATCTTAAACATTTTCCTGTACAGCCTATCACTCCTGGAGCTCTTTAATCTGGATATAACATTAACCTTGATTATCTGACACTATTAAGCATGTTGCCATGTCTCAACACAGCACCATGTTGCTCAAGTCTGGGACGCACTTCTTTTAGATCAGCTAAAAGGAGATTTTTAAGAAAAACCCAAGCACCAAAGATGTTCCTTAGCCTGTTAACCATAAGTAAATGCCTCTGTTTCTAAACAACACAGTGGAAACACAGTGTTTCTTTGGAGTCCTTATGATGAAAGGACCCCTTTATAGACCCTGTGTGTGATATTTAATGACCCATTTAGTTGTAATCACATTTTGTTTAATTAGTTTTGTTTATATGGGTTACTTCAATGTAAATTATGTAAAATGTTTACATCACTTCATGCCATTATTGGAACAAAGCCTGATAAACAAAGATATGACATTATGATTAAAAACGTGGTCATCTCAGAGCTGTAATTAAATCAGCTGTGGCCTTTGTGTGACTGAAAGGCGCCTGTTTGTTTGGAGTCTGTCAGTAACACTGATCCAGAGACACAACCAGAGCGGTAAAGACACCATTCATGAGTACTAAATATATCAATCTATAAATATATATTTCTTTTCAGATATTAAGAGTATCACATGGAACAACAAGAATATCAAGGGAAGCACTGATATATGGATGAATATCACAGAAATGTTGGGACCTTCCCCACTGTTCCTCAAAAAAAAAAAAAACACATTAATGTTTGTTTAAACATTATTACATTAAAATTCTTAATAAAATTGTTATATTTTAGAATGTTTTTTTCTCACTTTTTCCCACTGGACTATTAAAAATCAACACTGGTAACTGGATGAAAGTCTTTATATATAACAGGGCTGACATTATTTGACGTTTATCTCCCAAAGGCTATCTAACATGATAAGTGTCAATTTTCCTCTCAGCATGAGAGTTCCAGCAATCATTCCCAATTATATTCTCATTATATATGAACACTGTGACAGAGACGTGTACACCTAGATCAAATATCAAATGGAAGGACTCCAAGTTGTCATTCTTATCTGTGCTGTAAAAGTCTGCCAAACTACTCTGCCAGTAGAGCAATATTATTCACTGAACAATGTTCAAACGGCTCTCATTAAAATATCTGATTATTCCCAGAGTCATAACTGCTCAGTTCAATTTCAAACGGATCAGTTTGTCTCTTTGTGTGGCTGTCACCTAAGCTCATTGCCTGGCTCCATTAGGGATCACTCTTACAGCAATAGGGGGACTTTGGATTCAAGACTGCTATTATTTTCATTGTGTTTCACTTCAGCCTGAGGACATACCTGATCATGTAAATAGCTCACCTTCATGTCATCACAGAGAATACTGTGTGCTGACAGGCCTACATATGAGCACTTTTTGAAGGAATAAGCCTTGACTTTTGTTAATAGATTCTTATTGCCTTCATCTATGCTCTTCATTATGTCCCAGATCATTTGAAATCAATTACAAATCAGTTCTAAATCAAACATCTAAATCGAAAGCTGTTGGTTTATGTTACAGCTGCTCATTCCTTCGCAAGATTATACTGAATAATTTGAGAAATAGCTCCCTCTAGTGCAGTAATAGAGCACTGTCACTCAATGAACAGAACAGCTTTCAGCAACATTTTCAGCTTTTGCAATATTTTCATTTTAGAATGACACACAAAACACACAAATGTATACAGTAACTGTAAAGGTAGTTTTGTGTGCTGTAGGCTTACAAAGCTGTTATATTACAACATAAATGGCTAATAGTCTAATTAATTACAGATGTGCATAAATATATACACTTTAAATATCAAATACATTAAAAGTCCCATGAATTTCCCCAAAAGGCTTTGAGGCATTTTCCCATAATGCATTTCCCCATTACTGCGTATTGTAACATCTTATGCATTTCTTAAATTACAAATGTTATGTCTTTAAAATCTATGAACACTAATCCAAGCCATCTATGTGCCATCTACCAGTGTCAATTCAAGACGGCTTATGCTGTTTTAGTTTTGTTGTTGTTTTTGTATTTTTATACTGTACCCTCCCAAACAAAGCCAGCAGGTGTCACTCTCAATCTGTTCTTCATATTGTCACAACGGACACTATGCCGCCACGATGTCAATTTATAGGCTAACCCAGGAAGGTTAAAAGAGTTAGAAATGATAAAGATATGACAGTGTGTTAAATATACTGTAGAACAAAATGTGAATGTCTGGTAGTGTTAACTGCATCACAAGAAATGTTGACCTTAGCATGAAACTATGTCTGGCTATATAATAATAGATAAAAGTTTTACTGCAATTTGTAAATTAAATGTAATTCATTTACAACAAAATAAAACAAAATTGCCTTAATCTCTGAAGACATTTTTGTCTGATCCGTTTCCCAATATGTTTCTGGAATATATTAAAAATATTATGGGAGATTGGAGGATGTAAGGGTACACTTCTCACAGCATCCTTTAAAAGAGGCAGAATGGAGGATGCAAAACACGTCTTTCAATGACACCTCCAGTTTGAGATGGCCTTGAATTAAAAAATAATGAATACAGTGCGCAAATCATTTATAATAAACAGTATCTAAACACTATCTATCTATCTATCTATCTATCTATCTATCTATCTATCTATCTATCTATCTATCCAAAGTATACTAGAGTGCAGTATATGGACATTATATCAGCTATATTGTTCTATCCATTTGTTATTTTGAACACAAACACATTAAGCTCAGGCAATTTTCCTGATCAGCCACACCAAGCAGAAACAAAAGCCTATTTGCATTTTAATTGAATAAATCCTTTTATTATGATACTGCCTGATTAAAATGTGACTGAGATTATTAGGATTCCTCACAGCTGTTGGCAGGCGTTATATGGCCAGGTTGTATTTTGTTTTCACATAATCAGTATTAAGTGGAAGATGATTTTTATTTTGTTTTAAATCATTTGGGCATAATTGTATATATGCTTAGAGTTAAATGTTATAGGAATTATAGGTTTAATGTACTACATTATATAATATATATAATAGAGCGTAAAACTATTTTTGTCAAATACTGGATGTGCTCTTAAAGGAAACAATCAGTCGTTTATTGGCTCCTATGTTATTGTTTTGCAAACAATACCTTAAATAACAGTTGAGCAAAAATATAACACATATGTACCATAATAAACAAATTTCAAGATTCATTAATGAACAGCTAAATACTTTCATTAGTGATGTTTGCTAAGGCAAGCATCATTATTACTGCAGTAAGGTTAGCACTGCAAAATCATGACATTATTCTGACAATATAAAAACTTAGTTCATTAATGTAAATGCACAAGAGGATTCCCAAGCGGAGGACTCTCAAGAAGATCTTTCTATCACTTGAAAGCCTTCAATATATTGCTGGTCTCCTGAAGGGGCCTGTTACTCTGACCCTTCATTTAAGACCCTGACCTAAACTACAGGAACATCTATAGGCTAGTCACAGTTACACTGTCAAAAAAAGCAAGTTAAACATTACATTTAATATAATTTTATGTAAATATATATTCTCATACATATTGATGCAATGTATTCGTAATAAATGACCCTGTGGAATTAGTTTTAGGCAGTTGTTAATCGCTGAATGAATTCGCTTTTTATCAAGGACAATTGATTTGTCATCACAGTTGATGAACATGTCATTTTTATAATTTTTCTATACAGTATCTTCAGTAATCTTCTTTTCTATTCAGTAAAGAAATGACATTTTCAATGAACAGTTCTCTCAGGAACAGTCTGTGAAGTTTTAAAAAGCAGTTTATAGTTTCTGTGAGAAAGAGATGAGTCTTGATATAAGTTAAAATACTGCTAAAAATAATAGCCCATCCTGTTTCTATGCTAATGTTTTTTTACTGTTTTGTATTACCTGTATTTACTGTTTTTTCAGATGTATTTAATATGATTATTTTCGTAAAATTGTTACTGTGTTATCCATCAATTTAATATGATAAAATGTATGTGTGTGTGTGTACAGAATATATATTATAAATAAAATATTATAAATAAAATAAAATCCTCTCACGTAACCATTATAACACTTTATTTCATTTCATTTATGATTTCTTTAAACATGGCAAGTAAAATTCGTTGTAGTTGGTAGGCTTTCAGTTTCAGTTGCCTGGCAGCAAACTCTAATGTAAATTCAGAGTCACTTTGTTTTCTTTTGTTGAGAGGCTGAGGGAAACAATCCTTCGGCATCAAAGCTTCCCATGAATACAAACAGAGTAGATTAATTTTCTATCTCCCCACATAATATGTGACTGTAATCATGAAGTGTTATTAAAATGGAGCACAAGTGTCATGTTTGTCTGTTTCACACGTCTGAGTGTGTGCATGCAAAAGTAAAGATGAGGACAACATGTGGGTGGACTATCATCACCAAAGCAATCAGTCTTCAGTCTTCACTACATTTGTCTCTAGCTAATCTTCAGACAAAGATGTATAAAGTTGCTTTTATTTACATAATGATGTGAGTAATGTTCATGCCAAACAGGATCCTGCTGAAAAATCTTAAGCTCCTGAGCTCTAGATATGTGTTTTGGAAAAGGTAACTGGTTTCTAGCTGGTCCGAGCAAGTCATTACTGTACTGACAATATAGCATCTTATTTGATCAGCAACAAACCAGCTACCAGTTGGTGATACAGTAGGAGTTTATAGTTTTTCTCTGTTGCTTTCATGCATTTTTTCAGATCAGAATTGCGGTGTGCAGAATTGTAAGTGCATTTCTCAAAACAACATGTACAAGCTGCATCATGGATGACCGTCAAAGTGCGTCACTTGCCCAAAAATCTTTGTCTATTGCACAAAATCACGTTTCATCATTAATCATCATGTCAATGCCAGCAGAAAGTCATGTCCTTGTGCCATGGACTGTTATTAGACAGAATCCCTGAGCACTTTCTGTGTTGCAGATTATGGTCAACAAGTGTCATTACAGTATGTTGGAGAATCAAAACAAGATATCAGACTGGATTCACATTTTCTTTTTTTTGTCAATACTGCCACTAACATACAGAATACATAGTATTTGAATATACAACACAACAGAAAGCATACATAGCCTGTTCAGAAATGATAACAAAGTGCGCAAAACTATACATATACAACAGTAGATCTATGGGAAATTATGTGTTAGTCTTTCCATGCTTGTCAATCCTGTCTGTTGTGCCTCTGTACCCTTCCACCACACACTCTTCCTCTTCTTCTTCATTCATATTCCATTGTCAGAAACTGGGACACTGTTGTGCTCTATCTATATACTGTATACTTGCCAAATCATGGTTGATGGGTCAGCTACACGTGTTCCAAGACATAGTTGAGTTTAAGATCAAGGCCACATCTGCCATACTTTGCCCTATGAAAATGAAATCTGGTCAGTATTATTGTACATCTACCCAGATTCTGACATACATTGGACATTTGTAGTGAGAACATTTTGAGGTTTAAATTTTTCATAATCTTTTCTAAGCATAATTCTACCTGCTGCAAAAACATTGTTGCTGTGCCTTCTACATATAAAAAGGCAATTACCATGTCAACACATCTATTTTCTGTAAACCATGCTGGTTGCATTCTGCTTTGCAGAGATTATCACAGACAATCTCCTGCTGAACCTCAACAGTTTCACCTCCTCGTCAGCTCCATCTGTCCCAGATGGGGGCTCAGATATTCTCTGTCTGCAAAGATATTCTCAAGACTGACAGGTTAATTACTGATGGGGTCAAAACAGAGGGATGTTACATAAAGGTGGATTATGAGTTTGTCATTGAAATGAAACTGAATATTTTCATGGCAAGAAAAAAAATGACACTAAGAAATACAAACAACCTAGGTGACTAAAACTGGAAATTTGCCTCAATTTGCATCGGTTTCCAAAAATCATACAGGTAAACACATGGATATACTCACATGCCACACATCCAGTATTTTGAAAACAGTATTGTGCACTATAGCATGTATTCTGCATTTGTGTCTGGTTTATAGGTTGTGTGATAGGGATGATGTGCCCCAGTGCATCTCAATATATATGCATTTGCCAAACAGGCTGTGGAAAATTACAGTATTTAGCCAATGGGATTAAAGCTGCCGGGTAGAGGAGGTAAGATGGAGGTGGGACCTACAAGGTGAAAGGGGTCACAGAAGTGTAATGATTCTGGGAGACAGTCTGACACGTGGAAAACAGAGGTCAATGTGTCCATCTGCACAGACAGAATGGAAGTCTTCTTTAGTCCAATAGGCACTTAAACTGCTAAGGATTAATGTGATGTCCTTTCAGGACATTTTATTTGATCTGATTTACTGAAGGCAGTTGGCATCTCCATAAGCAGGAAAAACAACTCATTCACCAAGGTTGAATAGTTGACGTATATGACTGATATACTAACTGGAAAGTAAAAAATGCAGGATTTTCTGAAAACAAAATCCTTTCATACAAAAATAAACTGTATCTCAGCCCAAGAACATCACAGAGAAATGGGAGTTTCATGCTAAAACATCTTCACATTGTTGAAAGGTTTTGCCATGGCAATCACCACTGATTTTCTTCAGAAGTTCTTTTCTTGATAATCTTCTTTTCTTCTTCTATTATTATTATTTTGTTGGCTTAAAAAAACTTTATTTAAAAATATCATTAAAAACAGAGCAAGCTTATTACTGTTACTCTTTTATATTGTAGCGACCCGGGGCATGACGGGTAATCACGAGTGTGGTGTCATTAAAGATGTGATGTAAAGGTGTGGTGGAATAAACGGGTTCGTTGTACGAGTGCGTCCGTGTCGTTTATTCCAGGAGCCATGCCGGGATCCTGTGACACTCGGGGCCGTGCGGTGTATGGGGCACGAGTGTTCACGTAGGAGACATACTCGCGGCCAGAGTAGCCGCTCACCAGTTCGCCGTGCCCATCTGAAAACCCACTCGTAACAGACGCGGGTCGTTACAATATCTTCTCTGGACAAACTTCGGTAAATGACTTCAGTAAATGATCAGGTGTACAATGTTTTAGAGCATATGATAAGAATTAACTTGGGCTGAATTTTGTGATGTTTTAACTCTGTATCAGAAAGAGATCTGGAAGTGGGCTCATATCGCTCAGTTTAGCAAGCAGCAACATTTCAACTTTATAGCCATGCCCTAGCAACCAGTTACAGTACACTAGCAACCACCCCATTGACTTCCATCTAAAAAGGTGAGAGGCATCAGAACATTGCAGACACAAATGGGTGGCCACCATTGACAGACTGGCAAATAATCTTTAAATATAGCCATGGAAACTGTCCAGCCATGCCCTAGCAACCATTGAGATCACTCTAAAAACCAGCATGAATTAGCTATCTCAGCACCAGAACATCACAGAGACATGGAAATTGCCTCAGTTAAATGTAAATAATAAATAGCTACAACCATTTACTGTACCCTGGCAACCATGTAATATTATTGTATATCTATCATTCTAAATCAGCTAGCATCATGTTAAAATGTGCTAATGTCATGCTAAAATATTCACACAATCATATTTAAAATGTGATCATATTATACACATTTCAGGCTGGGCTTTTTCAAGACAACATTTAGACTGTCTTCAAGCTTTACTATCTATTATTATTATTGTCCTAAAACATGCTAGCACCATATTAAAACATGCTAAATTATGGCAGGATCATGCTGAATTATATTAGGAAAATGTTGGATCATGCTAAAATCATGCTAAATCTAACCAAACATAAACAGACCAATATGGGAGCAATTTCTCCTTATTGAACAGTGTCACCGTCTGAGCTTCTAAGCACATCTATACTGGGCAGTCCCTAGCCTTTCAGAAATACATCCTGTGTAGGTCTATGTCCTCGTCTGATGCCTCCCTGTCTGGCCCATCTGAAGAGTAAGATTGCAGGCATGACCAGAAGTAATGTGTGTATCAGGGAACCAGGTTACATACATCATTTATCACAAGGTATTTTATTTCCTCTTTTGGCCTTTTGTTTAGGATAAAATATAATTGTAACATTAAAATTGGAATCTAGATGACTGTGGTATGTTTGAGGAAAGGCTTTGTTTGACTTTGATACAATTTACAAAGTAATTTTAGTCACATAGCAACAGTCAGTATTCCGATGATGGCTCCCTCTGCTGGCGAGGAGGGTTAGGGCATGGTGTTACACACTGATAAACCCATTTCCCAAATCCACATATTTCATCAGAGATAAGTGTGTTGGACACAATAATATTTTCATTTCTCAAATGGGAAAAAAAGGAGACAGGTCTATACAGCAATATTAATATCTAAATTAAACTGCAAAGGGTTGTGAACTCCAGAGGCAATCGATAAGCCAGTCCTAAGCTGCATCGCCAATAAGATCTCTTTGTTGTTGTCTTTGGTTCCAAAAAGTATGCCTTAAAAAAAGTTTGTTTTTCTCTCTGTTGACTGAAGAACAAAGACAGAAAATCTATGAGTGACAGCTGGCTGTGAAAGTGTTTTGGCTAACACCAACTCAAAACAACTAAGAGCTTGTTTTCAAATAGTTTAAATGAAAGTAGATTCTTCTTGTATTTAAATCGTTATGATTTCATGTATGCAATAAATTTAAAGTAAAGCTCACAGCAGACTCAATTGGCATCCATTCAAGCAACACTCGTCACTTAGTGCTCCAACTCTTTAAGCTATTATACATTCAAAAACCTAAAGGGGCTAAAAACATGAGAAGATTGGAAAGTTGTTCTATGTTTTCCATAGAGAGCTTTATGAGTCAGGCCCACTATGAAACTCACTGAGGCTCTGAGGTAATTATAGACACCTCTCTGTGTTATTCTCCCACTGTTGGTAAATAACACGGCAGCCACAATTACTGTTGTGCATGTTACTACAGCTGTTTGATCATGGTTCTGTTGTCCTCTGTCATCCAGAGGCAAACACAAGCTCAACACTATTATAACATAAAGCCCCATTTAATTCATAGATTTTGGAAAGTTTATCATAGATTAAGAAGAATCATCATGTCTGACACTGCTGCCATCTAACAGTGACAAGACCACAAACAACAAAAGTCTTTTGAGTCCACACACACACACACACACACAGAGCTAGTTTATAAACTCTATAACCTAACCCCCATTTAACTCTATCTGAACAGTTTCAGTATTTTTACAATTAAAACAATTTTACTATATTTTTACAGCGTTTTTACAAATGAGGACGTCCCCAAAACATTTCACTGTTTGGGTACAAAAACCTGGTCACTTTTGGGTACAAATTTGTCCATTATTTTTATTCAGTACATCTCAAATCCAGAACCTGAGGAAACTGCCTGGAGTCTGCCAGCATTTTAGACTGTTTTTAGAGTCATTATTTATCCTGTCATTCAGGCCATATCAGTGGTTACACAGGCTATTACACAGCAAAAATGAGGACACTGATTCAAATGTGGCAGGATAAGAGATTTATTTTAGAATTATTGCTTTGAGTGCTTTACTATGCGGCCAAATTTGCTTTTGTCTGAGGGTGTACTCACACTAGGCACATTTGCCATGAACCCAGCCCAAGCACTTTTGCTATTACACTACACTACAACAGATTTATCATTTATGCCACACAGCAATTCTTCACTTACTTGTGCAGCACTTACCTAATGATTATTACGGAGACAGCTGACCTGTTACAAACCTAAACATACTTAAAATCCTCAAACTGAAATCTTTTCTATTCTTAAAAAAAACTAAAATGAATATAAATTTAGATAATTATGAGTGAATGACAGAATTTTTATTTTTAATCTTGGTATAAATAATGATATAAAATGATATAATAATGATATCAAATAAATCCATTGCTGGCCAGTTTCATTCCAACAACCCATTCTTTTTATTATCTCCTCAAATATTGATTTATTTTCTACTTATAACAAAGCCAATTACATCTTTACATCTGTCTGCAATAATAATAGATAAACAAGACTTTTTTATTTTAGTTCAAAGGCGCACAGTCTGGCTGATATCCTTGAAAGCATCAAAAATAAATATCCATGTAACGTGTTGTTTAATTACAGATTATTTATTTAGATTACAGTAATAAAACAAACGTAACAAACGAAGTAACACAATTTTCTTCAGTCATCAGGGTTGAAATTATTATAGTAGTTGGATATAGTGCTGAGTCAGAACCAATCCCTAGACTAGTTGATACACTCATTCTATCTGTTTCTAGCTTTTCTACCTCGTTCTAGGTGTTCATAAGCTTCTGAGTCATCAGACTCCTGCTTTCTGATGTGTGATCAGAGCTCAGTCATACACAGTGCGGATTAGACCTGCCATTTGTCTTCCACACTGGCAAGTGCTGAATTTGTCATAGCTGTCAAAGATGGAAGACCTGTCTTAACTGTATGGATGTAGGCTGCCAGTGGGGATTCATATTTTATGTGTTTATTTGAAGTTTATGCTAAACAAAAATAGGCTATGAAAATGTTCTCCGTTTGCTTGCAACACACAGCAGCTGCTAGACTCAGTCTAAGAACTATTTTGTTGTGTTTTAATATATATACTTAAAAATAACTGAATAACTAATGAATACACAATATTGTATTTCATGCACATAGTATATCTTCTGCTATATAGCATATAATGGAACTGGAATCAAGAGAACCATCTCACAACTGCATATACTGAGATGAGGCTGGTGTAACAAAGCTGAGGCAGAGGTGTCAGAATCCATGTGCGGTTAATTGTACAAATCCAAAACGTTAAACACAGACATAAACCTAGACAGGCGCAGGTCAGGGCAGGCAGCGAACAGCTTAAACGATGAACAGGCTATGGTCAGGGCAGGGAGATAAGTCAAAGGCAGGGTCAAAACAACAAGGCAAACAAATCCAGAGAGGTAATCCAAGATAGCACAAACGTGGGCAGACAAGATCATAACAGATACATAACATAGTAGAAAGGCTTGGTATGCAGATCTAGGATGCTGGCAATAGTTTTTTTAGGCAATAGTTTGCAAAGATGTGAGGTAAGCACATGGCTTAAATAGTCAGGAAACAGGAAGTGCAGAGGAAGCGCAAGTTAGTACTCTGGAGAGGGCTCCTTGTGCTGGTGTGGTGGTATGGGTTGAGTCGTTGAAGATGCGGAAGATGTGATTTAAATGTCATGTGATTTAAATGTCATCTATGTTCATTTCTAAGTAAGCTACTGTGTGTATGCTTTCCTTTGTTCTACATTTGTTCCATTCTGTTTCCTTTGTGTATTCTGTATGTCAGTGCCAGTACCAGGTACCAGTACCAGTGCCAGGTTGTACATGTTGTTTTGAGAAATGTACTTTTACACACTGCAATTCTTATCTGAAAAAATGCATGAAAGCAACAGAAAAAAACTGTAATATTCTGGCAACAGTTCCCTCTAGTGGTGTGGAGGAAGAAGGGCAGGAACCTCCCGTAACAATTATATATGAAAGTAGCAGGTTGTACCTTTATTTATCACCAACCTGATAAATAGATTGCAAAGGTCAGCTGTAGTTTTATTGGAAATGTATGGAACACATTGAGCTGCTATGCTGATTAAAAGTGGCCTGAACATATTAGGATTGTCAAGTCTGATCTTAGTAGAGAGTTTTATTTATGCATTGTCATGTAGTTTTATTAGGTCAAATATTTAGCCAAATAGTCATTGCTATATTTTCTTCTTTTTATCTTTAGCTTAGTTTTTATGTGACAGCCCTGCGCCATTATTTGTTACTTTGCTGTGAATCAGTTGTTTAGCAGGTTAGAGGTATTATTCTCATTCTACATAGCATTTTATTAGACAGAAATGTGCATATTATGCCCCTCTGCTTAATCCTTAATACATCATCAATAATTGTTTTGTGTCCAAAGTGTCCATTTTAAATGTGTATGTGTAAAAAAAAAAGTCACACTTCAGAAGCACACTTGGTATATATGCTATAGAACAGGTGTGGTCCAAAAACCACAACCAATGTCATCCAAACACATTCAACTATAAAGAGCTGTTTGTCAGAAATGCAATATATTTGGCAGTCCTTGACATTTAACACAAGACAGAAATTTTCATCATCAGGTTGTAAAATATGTCCAATATATCAATCATTCTTATACACTCTTATTCAAGTGATAGGTGTGCCACTAGTGTCTTTGCTTATGCAAAAAACAATGTTAACACAAAACAGATGTATATGAAGCCTATTAAAAAATACAAGAGGGACATGGATTAAAATGATTCAGAATTATTTAGACGGCATCTAATGTAGAGTTTATAACCTGACCTCATCAGTGACGGTGGGATATTTAAAGCCTGCAGCAGTGTGTGAAGCAGACATGGAGGTGAGATGTTCTGGTGAGGACTGTTAGATGATGAGCAGAAGGTGACAACTTGTGATCAGATTTCATTCTATGAATAGCTGCAGAATTCACAGAATGTGCACGTTTACATTAGCGCATTGTTTTATTTATTTAAAATGACAGCAGACATACATGTGGCCTGCATGAAGGGACCTGCAACAGACTCACAAACAACAATTAAATACTGTGCATTTAATTGCACATACCATACAGCATTCATGTTTTACAATGTAATATTTATATAATAAAATATTATAAAAAATATATTGATATCATAAAATGTGTATAGTTATGTAAAATTATTCGTATGTGTACATATTGAAATGTTGTATTTTTGTACCATTTTAAAAGAAGCTGTGTAGCCTCAAGTCATCAAGGCTGTGCATGTCACAGGGCTGGTGTGCAACTGAGATCTCAAAGGACCGAACATTGAGGCACTTAAGATGGACTTAATAGTTTTGTATAAAGTGACTGACAGTTTGGTTTACCTCTATTTCTGTCTCCTGACGTATGAGCCGAACTGACTCAAAACAGCACTGATCACATTTCTTTATAATTCTTTGTTTTCCAGATCACCCTGCCCTTCTCCTCTGTCTGGAATTACATTTTGTTGTATTTGTCTGGTATTATATCTGTAATTTATAATCTGTGAATGCCAGAAAATAAACAGATGGCAACAGTGATATTTACAAACCCAGCTGGACCAGTAATACACAGCAGAGCTTCTATAGAGACAGTTACAATATCTTATTAAAAAACCTGACAGTCTTCTTTAAAGCACAAAAGTAGATTTCTGAAGTCTTCATTTTTGTATACATTGAAAGCATATAATGATTGTTTTGGATAAAAGTGTCTGCCAAATTAATAAATGTAAGTCTCCCAATCTAAATCTAAAGATAAAATATTCACCCTCACACGTTCTAAGATGTTGGTAACATTTTTTGTTCAACCAAGACAGATAGATCAGCATTTAAACATTCTGAAAAGTAGGTCAAGCCAAAATGACACACATGCCATGAGTGTGTCGCGATCCCTGAAGACTAAACTGGAAGCCACAAATTACTCAAAAGCTGGAGGAAATGGTATCTGAATATTTTTAAGGTTTTCAGGGTCAGTGGTGTGAGATTAGCGGTTTGTGTCAGAGCAGTGCAGTAATTTGTAGCTGCAACCTTGAATTAAAATGAATGTGTCCCAGTGCTTGTACCATGTCTTTTAGTCCTGGAGAGGAGATGATAAACCAGAGAGGATAGTGGGTCGTCTGCTCATAGACAAATCAACCCACTTCCACTCAGTTGTACCTCATATAGTCGTATTGTCTCCATCACTTGTGGGTGGACTTGCCATTCCCCAGGCCGCAGCCCCTCTCTCCACAGGATGTCTGCTATAGCATTTACATGCCCAGAAATGTAAAATGTGCTTTTAGCAAACACAGTTTGGATTCTACCCAGAGCAGTATATGATGCGCCAGTTTTTAATGAGGGAGAGAACTCTGCAGAGAAGTCTGTACTGGTTATTGATGTAGGCCATCACAGTAGTGTTGTCTGTACAAACTAACATGGTGGCTAGTGGCTACTGAGATATGGGAGTAAGTGTTTGAAGGCTCAGCAAGGCACACAGCCCTTGCCCCCAAGCAGTTTGTGTGACAAGACAAATAAAGGCAATCCCAATAACATTGGGCTTAGTGGTTTTTGAAAATCACCCCTCAGCCTGTGAGAGAAGCATCCATTGTAAGAGATTTGTGTTGACAATGTAGCACCTGTGTCGAATAATATGTACTTTGACTACTAAGATGTAAAACAACAACAATTCAGCAAAATCAGCAATTTTGTCTAATTATTCAGTAGCACTTTTGAGATTACCATAAACATTTACAATGTTCACAATAGATCATTTTAAAAGTTCACTCAAATCAGAAAAAACTCCTTGGTGTGGAACAGAAGGCCAATGAACAGTTTAGAGGTAAACAGTTAAAAACTCTGTATGAAAGTTTTGTTTGGAATGTTCAGTTCAAAAACACAACTCCAAAGAATTGATCCAAAAAATTCTGTTTGAGGAATTAAAAAAATAATCTGAACTTATCTGAACCTTTTGCAAATTTATTTGATTTGTTACTATAAAGTGTTGTTGCTTAGAAAACAGCTACATGAAGAGTTTTCTTTTGTGCTCCACAGAATGTTACGCAGGGTCATTCACAACCAAAAGCCAAACTGATCTGATGATCTGATTAATTTTGATGCACTCTGATTTTTGTTTCTGAATATTTGTGAAAGTATTATGAAACATTATATTAGCCTTCCTGTTAGCTCAACTGGTAGAGTGTTGCGTTAACACCACAAAGGGTTCTATTCCAGGGGAAGGCAAGTCCTGATAAAAGATATGTGTACCTTGAATTCACTGTAAGTCGCTTTGGATAAAAGCGTCTGACAAATGAATACATGTAAATGTAATAATAATAAAATGGGTTGCGCATGCTGTTTTGTGTTGACTTTGATAGAAATGTCTGGAGCATTTGTCAGATTTGGACCATGCAAAATGAAAAATCTTTTAATTTAAATGATTCCTGCTGAGATTAATCATCTGTGTGAAAACAGAACAAATAAAGAACAGGGTATACAGAATGTGTGTATATATTTTTGGCTGTTTAAGCAATAATGGGGTACATCTTATGTTTAAACCATACAAGGTTTTGTTTTAACCTCGCTTTATTTAATTATGATGGCTGACCTGCTACCACCCCCATGACTAGGCTGCAGCTTTCTTCAGCCACAAACACAATTTATCAAATTCAGCTTTATATTTAATGTAAGAAAAGCCTGAAATTAAGCCTCAATGTGGCTAGAAGATTAAGTCCAAATAAATCTGTCACTACTTATATACCTACCAAACCTCTTAAAAACATCTACATGAAGCCAAAATGCACAGTATTGCTCCTAGTTTTTATGCTGTACAATGAACATATACTCATATTTGGTTTCAGTTTGGCAACCTAGGTTCATTGCTATAACATACTGTTTCTTTTATATGCAAATCTGTGATTATTTACCCAATATTAGTGTAACAATATTTACCCTGGTCTGTTTTGATAATGAAAGACCTGCTGGCCAACTAGCTAAACCAGCTTAAAACCAACTTGACCATGTATTGAGACCAGCTAGACCAGATGAACAACAATATATGGCCAGGCTGTATGGCTAGACTAACAAAACCAGGTTGCTGAATGTTTGGTTAGTGGGTTACACCCACCAACCCCCAGATACAGATGTTTTTCTTTGTCACTTCCAATCAGGCATAGGCATGATGAAACAAGTTCAAAGAAGCCTTTGAACTCTTAATGTTCCTGTCACATATAGCAGAGTTCACTGTATCTGTGGTTCTAAACTCCGGTCAAACTGATCATTACAATCAGGTAAGGTAAAAATTTACCTGCTAATATACTAATATACTTAACCAGTCAGTAGACCCTTTCACACAATAATCTATCCTATCTGTATTCACCAGTAGAATACGATTTACGCATCAGTATAGAAATAGTGGTAAATTATATGATGTCATTAACCATAAATCATGAATAATGACCATTGGTGCTATTTGAAAACATGACTTTCATCTCAACATTTGTTAATGTTTTCATTATTGTGTCAAAACTTTACATTCATGCAAGTGCATTTGACTCAACAACATCGTATTAGATAACTCTGATTTCCATAAGCACTAGCCATGTTTACATGCACACTTTGCCATTCCAACTGAAAGCTTTCTGATGAAAAGATTCCAGTGGCCAGTTTACATAAAATGTTATCTAATATAATTTGGTGTTTATGTACCAGCACTTACTCAGAATAATTTGTGCACATGTGCACACCAGTCTCCATTATTGCTCCATTATTTCTTATCCAGTACTTTTATGTAAATGTTAGGAAAGCCCTTTGGTTAATTTTTTTTCATTGGTATGGTATCAAATCTTAGCCAAATCTTAGTGTCAAATCTTAGCAGATGGCAGTAAGTGCTCAATTTAGAGTGCAAACCTCAATTTAAAAGACACAACAGTTAGCATTGTTAAAACAGGCTCATCAGTGTTTTATTTTAAAGTATGTGTAAATTATTGGTGAAAACCTTTATTGTTGTAAGAGCAGCAGTATGTGCGAGTGAAACTAGCTTAACCAGTGTGTTTTCTTCAGTGTGATTGTAAGCTGTGAGTGGTATCTTTGTGCATCACAAATATATGATTGTACAGCTCAAGAGAGGCAGTGATCCATTGTTCTGTTTAAGTTCTTTGGGAGAACTACTATAACAACTATAACAAGTGCTTCCAAATTGCTGTGTTTTGACAAATTTTTATGAAATGTGACAGGGTAACACTTGAGTGGTAGTTTATTAAAATGTTTTTTTGAATATCTTTTTCCTCAGACACCGTTCCTTAATTTAAAAGGCTTTTTTTGCTTATTTTGCATTTGTATTGTTTTACTACTTGCACCATTATTTTTGTATATATTATTTTTTACACAGGCTTGTAATGATTTTTAGGGGCATTCATCAAATGAAGTGGATCCTGTCCACCATGATTTCTATCTGTCTGACTCAGCTTCTGTCAAGAACCAAAAGACTCAACAATTGAACATCTTTGTATATCTTTATTGTCTTAAAGGATATAGAGTCAAAAACACTCAAGGCTTTGCTACGTCTCAACTGACAACAGCACAAGATTACAAAAATCCATTTATTCTCACAACAAATATAAAAACAGAAAGACAAGCAAACCTGTCACCAAACATAGCAGAAAATCAAGTTTTGGCAGAAATTCATGAGATGTTTTAACAAATCATCAGTGTCTTACTATTTTCCTGGTTAAATGCAAACACAGACACCAGCTAAAGCGTCACAAAGCTCTATACACCTTATTCATTGAGAAACTGTGATAATGTTACAGTGTGTCTGAGGGATTTACACACCTTGGGTTATAGCTGAGATTGATTATTTACATTGTTGTGTTCAGTAGGAACCATATGATTCTGTACATTAAAATGTGTTTTATGACGGTCTGTTGTTAGCTTATATCAGTATTTCAGTAACATGTTATAACAATACAATGAATGTATCTAAGATGTAGGTTTTTGTTTTCTAATAAGAGTGTTGACAGCTCATGTATTTTATGCTGTTTCAAAAATAATGCACAGAACTCTCTTTGTTTATACATGCCTCTGGAGATGAGCATTGTAACTATATGAGGGGCTTATAGGCCATCTTGCTTTAATAATAGGTCATTAACATTCACAAACACAGTGTGGGGAGTCATGCCTTCATACAAACAATAGTTTAACATTAAATACAAAAAATGTTCAATAAAATAAATGTAGATATAAAAATGAATGTGAATAACTATGTAATTAGTCATTATAAGATAACAAAATAAACATGGGGACATATGAGCCAGTGGAATTTAGGGAATTAGGGAACTGAATTATATAATTGAACCAGATGACATCCTTTTAAAAAACAGCAGGAGAAATCTCATTGGCTATCTGTGTTGGGATGCTTGACATCATGTTGGGAGCTGCCTGCAGGAAGCCAGGGGGAAACGGAGCGAGAGGTGGTCTGCTTGGCCATGCTGTAGTGACTGATGATGGTGTAGAAGCGGCCGCGGTTATTGGTGTCCTGGGCGGTGTAGTAAGCCTCCAGTGAAGCAGGGATACAGCGTTTGTGCTGCAGGGAAAAGTGAGAATGTAACATAAACATCATGTGCTCTAGAATACACTCTAAATTTTGTTACAATAGAGTTCCAACGAAAGCCAACAGATAAGATCAACTATTGTTGAACAAATAAATAATAAATAAAAATGCATTTTGTCATGTCTTTTTATATAATTGTGCTATTTCTCAGAGGTTTCACCTTTTTTCACAGAGGAAAGAAAGATTTACAGAACAAACTGAGGAAGAGTTAAAGGTGACAGATTTTTTGCTGTTAACACCACTTAACATAAAACTCAAAGAAACAGTTACACTTGTATCGCATGTATAACAAGGTATGGGCATTGAAAAATATGCCTGTTGGATTGCATAAACATCAATTAAGTTGTAATACCATCTCTATTAGCTCATTTTAATTAATCAAATTTTACCAAGCTACTAATACATTTTGAGAGAATGGGCCTGTTGTTGTAGTTAAGAGAAAGAACACACATCTTGCACCCACTTACCTTAAACACAAAGCCATCAGGACAAGTGTGATCGTACGTGAAGGCTTTGTACACCACCAGAAACACTATGCATGCCAGAAAGGCCAGCGCCAGAACAATAAGAATGGTGACCTGCAAAAAAAAACAAAAAGAGCACACAGTTTACCAGAGCCTATAGCTTCTGTATTACATAGCTGGTCATTATAATGTAATCAATTATTTGAAACATTAAAAAGCTATCAGACATTAACTTTATTTGTATTTTTACTGGAAATTGGGAAAAAAGATTTTGATGATTAAAAAAGATGAAAAGAAAAGAGATGAAAGAAAAAGGATGATTACAGATTTTTACAGAATTGTATTAAAGCTATAACCTAAAAATGGTGAGGAATGTTTAATCCATCTCCCTTTGTTGGATGCCTTTAATAATTGTTTTAATAATATATTTACTATATAATAATACATTACAAATACATTTTTGTTCTCACATGTTACATAAATTTAAAAGTACAACAGCTAAAAAAAATAAAAGCAAACAACTACATAAACCAAATGCAAAATAATCTGTGGAGACAATAGTGTGATTGCGACTCTTAATTTTCTCCAGCAGTGCTAATTTTTTTACTCACTGTCAACATCACACATTCACCTCACAGGACACAGCACAATCTGTCACATCACATTTGTCTTAACAAAGCAGTTCAAACGAGGAATCTGAGTTGATTCATTTAGTAAAAGCCAGGCCACTTTCTGCATTTTAGTCCTGGAGACAACGAATGGATGATTTTAAAGAAAGATTAATAAGAATTACACAAACGGAAATGAAAGATAAATAAGAAATAAAGCAGTTGACGTCTACATATTTCAGAATATTATTTCAGTATATAGAAAACCATCTTTAGCACAGTTAATATTAATAATATTAAAGCTTAAAATCAGTATTTTGTGACATTCTCTTTTCAGATAACTGCCTTTGAAGGCAGTAGAAAGTTAAGCAGCTCAGCTTAAGATATTGAAACAGATCTGTATTTGTTTTCACAACAACAGAAACCATATTCATATTGAAAGTAGAGGTTTTGTCAGGTATGCATTTAACCCATGACCACTGAACACACCCCAAGTCCCTTGCACCTCAGTTACCTGCAAGTATTGGAAATTAACTGACAACCTGGTTACAAATCTGACTTTCTAACCAGTTGTCTACAACTGATGCTAAATATTGACAGATTTATCCATCCTCTCAGCACAGATTAAACAAGTGTATAACAATGTCATTGGCCAAAATTGACTGCTTTCAAACCATGTTGCTAAGCGATGGAACTAATGCCAAAGTGGCAGGGTGCCTTTCACACTATGAGTGAAACCACCCTTTGTCAAATGACATATTTAATAAAGGTATGCTTTTGTGTGAGCTATGAAATTTGTCTATGAATCCATTACAATTTATTAATGGTTTGCAGAAGTCGTCTTTGTTCTGTTTGCTTTAGTCTGAACACACGCTAATGCTGGTAGCAACAAACAGCATTCCAGGTGAAGCTATTATGGAGATATATATATACCTATATATATATATAATATTCTACCACACCCTTCATTTACCAAATTATTTATGCTTGACTGTTTCCACTGACATTAAAAAAAAAAACAGTTTTTCAACCTTGTCCCTAGAGAACAGAAGACAGGATGTCATAAAAGTCTCATTCTCTAAAATATTCCCCTTGACTTTAGTGTCAGGACAGAGCTGAAGTAAATGAGGTCATATCCCCTCAAATAATGTGTTTGTGACATTTCAGGCATGCTACCATCTGCTTTCTGATTTGGTTTTTATCATTATGCTGCCTCACCTCTGATTCAAAGCTGTGTTTTTTTTCCAGGGCCTGTTTTTGGGGTCAGAATAATCCACTTTTAGAAAGACATAATCCCTGGCTGGATTTGGCTTCACTGAACTGCTGGAGGTATTAATGCTTTTGTAACAGTCAGTTAAGCGTGTGTTGGGCTCCAGAGAAACAGCGTAAATAATCCAAAACGGGTTTAATTAATAAATCCAAACAGGGAAACACAGAACTCAGGAACACTCAGGAACATACAAAACAGCATTATCAGAACTATAACTTGGAGTATGAAACTTAACAGCATGTAACATAAGAGAGAACTGACCAAGAACACAGAACTAGGAATAACTCAGTTACCTGTGTTCTATTATGTTCTATTATGGAATACTCATAATAGAGGACAGGTGCAGGGAATAAACTAAACAAGAACAGGAATAACCAAATATGGCAAGAACATAGGGAAAAACCAAATACACAGAACATGGGGGGTGAAAACAGAGCTAAACCAAAAGACAGTTCACAGGGGGACATGACAGCTTTGTAGTAATTCTGCAATTTTTTGTTAGATTTATTTTTGTTATATATAACTAGTTTGTCTATATTTCTTTTGTTATATTAAATTTTACTAAACCCAACTAGGTGCATTCAATGTCAAAAAATGTGGGGATAACAGGTGTGGGTGTTCTTGTTTATCTATAATTGTTTTTTGAAAAGTTTTTTTAAAGGCAAAGTGTCCTGGAGGATTAGGTTTAAGGGTAATATAAGGAGATAGAATATAGTCCCCAAAAAGCAAAGCAATCTAACAGGTGTATGCGTTAGTGTGTCTTTGTTAGGTACCATTTAGAGTTTAGAGGTATGAGGGTTGCAAATGCTTCATCATCTACAATATTGTAACATACATAATTATTATAACCTTTCAGTTGCAAATCAAATGTATTTGTGTCATGTATTTGCTTAAAAGACATTTTTAAAAGGATTTGCTTAACAACCATAAAAAGTTGTATTGAAGCATAATGTATAACTGTGTTGTGTAAATGTAAAACTGTCTGTGTTGTTAACAAAACATTACAGCAATGGTTTAACCAATGGGTTGAGTTTGGGGCTGCTGTTTGTTTAACTCTTTGGCCAATGATAGGCAGAGAGTGACATTTAGAAAACGGGACTTAGAAAACTGGAAAAGGAGCCCCCCAAATAGACCACTTTGCAAAAACATGTAATAAGATGTACATGTTTTAAGAATAAGAAATGTACATGTAATAAGAAAATATATGTAATAACATGTAATAAAACTTATGATAATATAATGATATTTTTCAATACCTGTGTACTTGTACTTCACAATCTGTTCCTTATGTCTCATAGTGAGATCTGTTTCATGTCTCTACACATTAAGGACATCAAAACTATTAAAAGACTTGAATATTTTTGTACTAGGTCTGTCCTTTTGTACTCTCTTGTTTCTCTTTTTTTTACAAATTCCACCCATAATGCTAGAAGTATAATATTCTCTGCTTCTCTACTACATCTTTTTAATGAATGCTGCAGAACATTTAAGCTTCCCCAGCTTGAATTTTCTGCATTTATGGTCTGGCTTTGTTAACCTCTATGTTTGTCTATGTTTGAAAGAGTTTTTCCACTTGTTATAACCTTGCTAATGGCTTCAACCTTTCCTCCAAGGTGCATTTGCATAATTATACAACAATTTCATTTTCTCCTCAAACATTACACACTATATTCTGACACATGTGGCTTGGACCATTTTTCTGTTTACAATATATCTGGCGCTTGTTTATTAGCTTTGCTAACTAAATAAGCTTTCAGCCGGGTCTGCTGTAAGTATTTTAATGAAATACAAAGAAATAGGAGCATATTAAATAATAAAAGACACATACGTTCCCTGGGTAGCTAAAAATAGATTTCAAATACCTTTCTAATTCAATATTTAGTTTTCACACCCCTTCTTACACCTTTTCTGTTGACAATTGAAACAATTGAAATGCCTCTCTTGGTGAGAACAGAAAAGACATGAGATTACTGATACTATCTTCTTTCTTAGGCCTCAGGTCTCCATTTTGAACTGTAATCTACAAATGCAATAGCATTTCATTTGTTACTATCCAGGTAAAGAATATTACAGAGATCTAATTTGTGATTTTTCGCTTCAATGGGTATAAAAATAATATCTACCATCTTGACTACTCTGTGCTTTCATTAGGGGGATTTTGGGATACTCAGGTTTTGTCTCAATAAGCAGTTCTGCTCACTGCTTTTGTCCTGGTGTCTCCGCTCAACCGCAACTGAAACAAACACCTAAACACATGCCCAGAGCAGTTTCCACTTTATATGTGTGAGCCGGTCCATTCATCAATTTTCTCAGGAGGTCTAAGACTCTGAGACTTATATCTACTCTTGCTGCATAACAGTGGTTCCCCCAAAGAAGTGTGATGCCAGTCAATAAATCAATGCATCCCGAGCTATAGAGGGTGTAAGACTCGTGATTGATTTTTTTATGCGATGTAGACCAAAGCTATCCACAGATATCCACAGAGCCTTAGAAAAAAATCTGGCTTTTGGTATTTTTTGACATTTGCTTTTAGAATTATCCTCTTGCCACATAAATTTGAGTGTTTAAGATATATACAGGAAAAACATAGAGATTTTGAGCACAGAAGAAGCACAGAGAAGAACATTTGTTCTTAATCACTTGTAATCTTAGGCTTTATGTGTTCCTAAGCATTTGCTACAAATCCACTGAGGTGTAACAGGGTGAGAAGAGGCTGGGGAGCATCTCTGTGATGCATCAGATATCAAAGAAATGGAAAGGCTAGTGTGTTTGTTTAGCGTTTACAACAAGTCAATGTCTCTGTTCCTGTTACAAAGGTTGTTCCAAAAAAGCTTAACTATACTGCCTTCTAAAAAACTCATTTCAGCAAGATGTGAAACATATCCTACATGAAAAACTGTATCATAGAAAATAGTGCTACAAGCTTAATGTTAAACCAATTTAAAAACAGTGGATATGTATTTGAGTATACAAGTATTGATAGAAATAGTTACGTTTAACTAATCACCATTTGTCTCATGCTTTGAGTCTTTAAGCACATTGTTTAATCAAATTATGGCCTAATTATCAAGAATATAACATATCATGATAAATGGCTTGAATAAGCCAAACTAATCTTGACAACAATAAACAGTGACACACTGATAGTGCAGCGTTTCACACTGATTCCATTTCCTAAAAGCAAATGTGACACAACTTTAACAATCTTCTCGGGGGAGCAAAGAAATGTCAAGTAAACTCCATTTACTATATCCCAAAATGATTCAATTTGGCTGGGTGTCTATACAGATACAGAAATGATTAAACACTGTTTATCTTTAGATCCTTTAGAATGTTTAAGCAAAAAGAAAAGAGTGCTTGTGAGGAAGAAAAATCCCAGGTCTTTCTGTACCGTGTATACCTGTGATGGATAATCAACAATATGGCAGAAAAACTGGACTGGCTCTCCAGAGCCACGTCTTTCACACCAGCAAGCTTGTGGGCATTTTGGCTATTAGCCTTGCTAGCAGTGTGTACTCAGTATGAGAGAGAGAGAGGTGGGGGGTGGGGGTAGCAACTGTAAAGCAGGGAGAGCTGCTGTGTGTTACTAATTGCTCCCCAAGCACCCCCACAGATACACAGGCAAGAGGCTTGTGCTCAAGAGAGGCAATGATGTCAAAAACTACAATGAACTTACTTCTGCTATGCAGTCAGATATAGTAACATTCTTTCTCTGACATTTTTACTTGCAATCTTTTACAGCACTGACAATTTTATGGTAAGTTCTGTCAAATTCTATCCTACCTTCCAAAATGTTCAAAGATTAATAACTACAAAAATGTCATTACTCATGAAGAGGTTGAAATAAATTGGAAACAAATATTTTTCTAAATTATACTGCTCTAACACACACAAAACTGTCAAGCACTGAGGAATGTTATAAACAAAGATGGTGACAGAAGCATAATGTTTCTAATTGCAGCTATAACATCTCACTGCTGTGACAAGAAAGGCAGCAAAAATATAGAATTTGTCCAGGCTAGAGGTGGGTATGTTAACAAGAAACTTAATAAGGAACTTCATCATATTCCCAGTGATCAGTCTTAGGGTGCCCACTAGCTGGTCCCAACTTAGTGAAAGGACTAATGGCAATGATACTTACCTGGCTGGAGAGAAATGATAAACAAGAAGACGGTTCATCTGGGTATTAATTGCAGTTTGGGAGGTTGTTCTGACACCAGAGAGCACAATTAGCTTGTTGGGAGAGGTATATGTAGTTATATACATTAAATATAATTAGTTATTGTGTCTCTGATCTGTCTCTGCATTGCAGTTGTATTTGTTTAAAGCACTATTAAAGGAATTCACTTGCATTAAACGTACAATATGTACAGTAACAAGCACAAGCTTTAAACAAATAACAAGAAACACAAATTAAAAATAAGAGGAATGACAAAAAAACAACTCCAGGTTAAGCCTGTAACCATAGCCTTCACATAAATGATATTATGGGCCTGTGGCATGCCAAGTGTCTGAAGCCAGATTCTAAATACAACTTGGACTTGACATTAGCATAAAGTTATCTGAATGAGACATACGCAGGAATACCGAAGCATGCTAAAAGGAGTCAACATCCGTCAGTATATGCCAGCAGCTGCCACCGGATACAACTCTAAGAATGGCCTCAGCATAAATCTCTAAAGTAATAGGAGGCCTAGCAACACTTAAAGCACAGCAGTACTGCCACCTAGCCGGCCTGTACAAAATAATAGCTTAGCATAAATACCCTTTAAAGGAGAGAAGTTCTGGCTACACATGCTTCTGAAAGTTTAACAACTCAGAGCAAAGCAAAGAGCAAAGGCCCACAAGGACAACTCACTAAATAAGATGTTACTTCTATCTACAATGCTAAAGATAAAAGAAAGGGGCCATCAAAAGGAGCCTTTTTCCATCCTGCTGATGGAAAAGATGTGTTTCAATCTTGTTTAAAAATGGGTAAAGATTCAGTTGTTCTGATTGAGACAGTCCAGGAGAAGGTTTGTGACAGTCATTTGCCTCTGTGGTATGGCACCACTAGATGCTGCTTACTTGCAGGATGCGAACTTCTGGAAGGCACATAGGTCTTCACCAATGAGTTAAAGTAACCCGGTGCAGACCCAGTGGTTGATTTAAAGGCCACCACAAATGCAACTTGATTCAAGCAGCCAATGGTAGCCAATGCAGCCTGATAAAAAGAGGATGTGATCTCTTTGGCTCATTGAAGACTATCCTCGCTGCTGCATTCTGGATCATTTGCAATGGTTTGATGGTTGGTAGGCTCACCAAGAGAGCATTACAATAGACTAGTCTGAAGAGAACAAGAGCTTGTACAAGGAGTTGTGTGGATAGTTTTGTGAGGAAAGGTCTGATTTTCCTGATGTTACATGTATATAAAATCTGCAGGATCTGACTGTGTAAGTGTAGAAATTACCTGTAATTGTAAGTTTAATTGAATGCACTTAGAGTCTCTACACTTTTTGATGCAATTTTACTGTTTTTGTTGGTAGCATAGAAAACAGGTAGCACCTCCTCAACTACCCACAACTGTTTCCACAGCCAATGATATGTTGTTTCCATTTTTCCAATAGACACTATAATCAACATTAGTTGCTCCATGTTTTTTATTAAACTGTAGAAATATTTGATTCAATAACCATTTCAAGATTTAAGAGTTTCATTTCATATGCATAGTTACATGCAGGGCACAACCAGTGAAATATAAGAATTCTAAAACCAAAATCAGGGCTTTTGTTTTTTCAGCGGTGCAGACATTTGAAATGAGAAAAATACGAATACAATTAGACACTAACAAAAAAGTACCATACTATCATTGCCATGTTTACCACCATGTACAATGGTAGAACCAATATGAAGACCAACCATGCTATTTGTGTTCTCGACACACATGGCAAAAACTTGACAGTTTTCAAATTTATCATCTTATACCTTTTCTGATCTCATAAAACCTTAGTGTATTAAAAAGCTTTTGACTCTGACTAGTTTTACCCTTTTTTGTCTTGTTCTCTCTCACTTTCTCTTCAGAGATGTCAAACTAGAGGACTAAGTGAGAGCCTCATATATAAGTGGTCCTTCTAGCAGGCACGTCTACTGCTCTCTAGCCCATGTCCTCCATTCTTATTCTGCTGCTTTCTCAGAAATGGTGAGACTGACAGGGCAACATTTCAGTTCGGTGTCCTCTCTCTCTCTCTGTCTCTGTCTCTCTCTCTTTCTCTCTCTCTCTGTCTACCTTTCTCTTTGTCTCTCTTCTCCCATCATGGTGTCTGCTGACTGCATGACATCCATTCTGCTAAGGGACGTGCGTCTAAACTGTGAATTGTGGAGCCACTGATGATTAGCCATGTGTCTATTTTGCAGTGTGTTTGTATTTACATGTTGGTGTGTGCAGATACCCTCCATTAGGAAGATTTATTGTTTTTATGCATATTATTAATTGGTTTGTAGCACTGCCTGAAGGTTCTACAGGGATTCTTTGTTGTGATTTGACATTATCCATTATAAAATGCCTATGTGAGTCTGTTATGTCAGAGTTGTGTTTTTACAGACATTTTACATACAATTCAAACAATCTACCCATCTTTGTCAGACAAACAAATAGCATATAGTAAAACAAATAACCCTAATTTTAGTAACATTAAGTCCAATGTTTTTTAGCTTGAGTATTATTTTTCTCTCAGAACTTTTACATGCAAGTTAATGCAAATGTAATGTCATTTCATTATGTCTTTACCCAACAATGAATGTAATGAATAACTCCAGCAAGCTCATACTTAGCTTAATAACACATTAATCTCCACATGATGTCTTAATATGTTCCATTTGGCTGCATAAAACACCAAGAGACCACAACTCTCCATTGTTTTGAACATTTAATGATAAGGAACGTTTTTTCTCTGCTTGCTAGTGGAGTTACTGCGGGGAATATAATAATATCCAGCTGGGAATGCATCACACAGCAGAGATCAGCTGATGGTTAGCGCTTTGTATTCCGAATGGCTCACTCCAGACAACAACCTTCTAGAAACAAGAGAGAGATGGTTTCTATAACCATCCCATATAAACCATCAAATAAAGCTTAGGTATGTTTCTTATAATTCATCAACAGTTCCAATTGTTCTCCTAACTGTGTCTGTGTAAGCAGGAACTGCTTAAATAATAATGATTATGCCAACATTTCCTGTCTTATATATCTCTCTTTCTAATAACCTTCACTGCTACTGTAAAATGTCTTTCTATACTTCAACTCTGCCTTAATGAATTCCAAAACAGCTCACACTGCCAACAGCTTTCTATCAGCCGAAACTTTTACAAATGGGTCCAAGATTTAATCCAGATTCCAACAGAACTCAAAGCAAGGCTTCTTGTTTTAAGATAAAGATAAATAAAAGATAAATATCTGGTAACCATTATTACAGTATACTTGTATTCTTGAAACATGTAATATTGAGGTACTCTGAGCTAAATCAAATCAATTATCCAAGTTTAAATTACCTAAATTACCTTTCTATATACAGTATATCAGAGGGAGTTACAAAGTTTCATTTCTTGAAATTCGTGTCATACCTTTAACCTTTCGGAAACCCTGTCAGTGACACTGATGGTAAACTCCTCAGCTTTTGGGCCCTTCAGCTTGGCCTTATTCTTCTGCTCTGTTAGGTACTCAGTCCGTGTCTTTACCACCACCTGTGTGCAAAAAACACCATTAGAACAAACTGAAGCCATAAATCCATGTTTTTATTTAATCATTTAACCCAAGAGTAATTTCCATATATTAAAACTTTGAAAACTTGTACCATAAAGCCAGTGAGACATGAAGCAAATGTGCTTCTCTAATCATTTTATTACTGATTTTGGAAAGCACACAAACAAATGGCAATGCTGAGCCAAACAACTTATGCCAAACAACAGAAATGATTTATGAGAAGAACAAATGATCAGTTACCTTCCCATTCCTTGAGAGACTTGCCTATGCTGTTGTGTTGTATAAATATTTTTAGTTTCTTTGAATTAGTTTCAGTAAATTTCTCTCCCAGTCATTTCTGATATCATTTCAACTTAAATTTTAGTTCAACATTCTCTGTGATTTGGCCAATTTCATTCTAAATCCAACTTTTAAACAGCCATAACCACAGAAATCTGTTAAATTATTATATCTCTGCATTGAGAATCTCTTCCACCTCACCAAACCCTGAAGCTGATGCAGTTGATGAAGTCCTGCAGATCACAGATGACTTTCCACCTATTGTCCTGAACTCTGTAATTACTGCTTCTCTGACTTCATCCCAAAACCTCTGACATTTTCCTCTAAATAACCATCTTGTCTTCTTCCATATATCCCTCTATTTCCTGAGCTATGTGAAACATGCTGTTATCATTGGGATAATTATTCTTCTTCATTCACTCCCACACAATGCAACTTTAGCCTCCAGGCAAAGATGAGTGTTGCTTTATTGCTGCTGATTCAAGCCACAGATAGTGTCAACATCAGAGACTGCTGCAGCCCGTACTGAATTAATTCATTTTAATATGAACATTGTTGTGACAAGGGTAAAACCAAACATTAACAACAGTCAGTTGTCAACAGATAATAACAACAGTCAATAATAACCATTCTCCATGGCAACACTGCATAGCTGATAAGTTATGCCTCTCGTTGGGCCCTACAAATACAAACAAAAGCTAATCATTTTACATCAAGCCAATACTTCATGTTCATGTACTTATTTCTTAATTTGTTAAGCAGCTGTGTTATGGGCAGGATAATGTATTGTGATGGGAACTCCGCAACATGAGTCACACCTAAGTTGCAAAAAAATAAACTTGAGACTTGTGAAAGTTGTGAACTGGCATAAGGCTTGACTTGGACTTGAACACAGGTAGATTGTAAAAAAAAAACACGGTACAACTCTCTTTACCTTCCCATATCAGCAGCAGAATTATATATTTAAATAAAATTTTCTTATAATTTTATTCCATATAATGCTGCAGCAGCAAATTCTTGGGCAGCAGCACAACAGTTCCCTTAAACAGCATTATCATATAGAGGTGTGGTCTAAAGTCACATGTTTATAACTAATATTTGACCAACAATCAATAATATAACTACAGCTTACATGTGCTAAACTATTTTATTTATCAGGTTGGTTTGTTAAATCAGGCTGTGTTATTATATTGCCCTCAGAACCAGATGGGATATTTGTTCTTTGTGTTGTTTACTTTAGTGGTTGTCTAGACATGGGGGTTTCTGTGTTGAAGCTTCATTCCATCTTTATAACTGAAGTCATTTCAGTCTTCACAGCAGATTTTTTATCTGAGTTTCAGTGTGGGTGGATATTATGCATTCACTGAAATTACAGCAAGCAAAAGTCAGGGTCAGATATTTTTTATTATTAATAAAAAAACACCTTCATTGTTTAGTTAGAGGTCTGACAGTCACAATGAAACACTGCTGATCACAAGACATTATATATTAACTGCTTGTTAACACAACACAAAAGAGCTACTAGCTTTCACACAGAGGAAAACCTTGTTCCCTGACATAGACATGATAAAAATGCCACACATCCTACTCAGCTGTGAGCTGCCATTCAACAGCTTCCATATGACAGCTGAGATTAAATGCTTTTACTCTTTGTTGTCCAAAGTGATCATCCGGAAAGGATCAGGGAGTGGATCTGGAGGGTGCTGGTGTTTAGATTAGGATTGTGCACTCCTTTAAAACATGACTGCATACACTGTTGTGACTGTCTTGGGCAAAGCGACAGCCCACTTCAGTTAGCAGGTGCAAAGGCTGATCGTACCATCCACAGCAAAACCTAAATGATGCCCAAAGTAGCACTTGAAGAAGTATCACAGCGCTCACCCTTATGCACACTACTAGCAGACTAATAATGCTGCAGTAAAGCTGAACCAACATGAAAGAAACCAGTGAAAGCAAATTTATTAAATAATGAATTATAAAATCTGAACATATTTTTACATTCAAAAGACCAAAACATTTGAGACTGAAACAGCAGTCAAACAGCAGCAGAGTTAATACATCAGTATGACTTCTAGGAACCAGAACCGGTTTAGACATGTCATGTTCATTATCAGGAGAGTTTTTTCAACCTGATGTTCGGTTACATACAAAAGCAACAGTGTCTCTTACCTTGTCTGGGGCTTGATACTGAAGGTTAGTTACATCCAAAGGGGCAATGAGGGGGACGTTCTGAAAGCCATCCTCAACACTCACTGCTTTAGCTCCTTTGTCTTGTAGATTACTTCCCAGTTTAACCATTTTCAAAAGAATTCACCAACCTACAAACACAAAGGATTTCAAATCAGCTGTAAATGCAATTTCGTTTTAAAACATTTAAGTCACATAAGCAGCACCTCACATTAACAAATACAAATTACCAATACAAACACATCTTGGCATATCACCCTATGTATCAATGCATTTGATAAACACCTTAGCGTGTCTCTCTGTTTCCAGCTAAATGGTTAAAAAAAGAATAAAAGCAAAATCATCATTGTAGGTTGCATTGATCGTTTAGATCATAACAAAACATATGACAATCAATCGACAAATGCCCAGGTCCCGAAACATCATAGACATAAAACATCCGCGCCGCTTTTATGGCTGGTTTACCTGCCACCACATTTTATCTACCGTCCAAACACAACACGCACAAAACAGAAACATGTTTTAAACACGTACTCACCGAAATGTTTCACTTTGACGCTTTTTTTGAGTTCAAAGGCAGTTTTAATTCGGGCTGTTGAAGAGGGAAAGTGGAGCGACGAGATGGAGAGGCTGTATGTGTGTGTGTTGGTCCTGATGCCAGAGATGCAGACAGTAACGGCCTCCGCGCAGCATCCAAACCCTCACTTACACTGAAGCCTCTAGGGGGGATCTGAAGAAAACCCTACATTTGTTTTACTCGACACTCACAAACCCTGAAGCTCAAAACCAACCCAAGCAGTCTTGTTTGCCAACTAGTGAAAAACTGACAGAGTTGAATTTGCATTTTTACCTGGATTATTCCAGGATTTATTTGTACACCAAAAGACGACTTAATCATGACGGTGTGCCTTCTTTTAAACCACGAATTACACGAATTACAAATAAATAGGAATTACAAATAATTCAATTTATTAACAGTTTATGAACATTGTTGGTGTCACAGTTTTATAAGGACGCAATTGTCTATGATGAATGAGTTCACGTCTTTGCTGCTTAACTTCAGCATCATGTCTGCAATAAACTGTGTATTCTGCAAGCAACATAAACGCATGGTAAAGGAACGCCCTCTGCTGATGATACTGAAATTAATCTAGATAACCGCTTACCATTGTTTTAGTTTTGCCTTAAAACGAAGTCTGTACATTTTTAATGGTTTTGAACACCATTAAAAATACTATTAATGCCATTAATGGTGCTATTTAAATGTCTTGCATTGTAGAATGCAGTTTTGAGGTGCATGCTACTGTCTGCAGCTCTTAATTTTATTTTATTTCTACAAACAAACAAAGCAATGATAAGACGCGTTAGTATAATATATTTTTGGCAAGTACAATCAATTAGTTTGTAATTTATATATGAAATTTGTACATTTGCATGTAAAAGTATGTATCTGCTGTTGTCTACTGATTCAGCACGTTCAATGGGCGTGGAGCTTGTTGGCGAAAAACAAATAAAATGTTATTCTTTTACATTGCTTATTCCAATATGTAACTAAAAGGTATGGCTGACTGGAACAACGTAAGTGAATTTGTCTGTGGTGAGATTTTGTGTGAAACACAATTTTGTGGGTAAGCAAGCGCTGCTTTGTTTTGTATCTCAGCAGTCACTGGTTTATCAGATTTCCCGTTTTGAGTAACGCAGGCTACTGCCACCTATTGGTATGGATTGTTAGAACAGACACAGTGCTACAGTATTTGGCAGTATCAGGTGTCAACCGGTGGTTTAGTGTGTTGTAGAGGCAACAGCTGTGCTGTTTGTGCCTGTTTTGTTTTAGGCTTAACACAGATTTCAGATCCCTTCACACAGTACACCAGTGTATACTTTATATAAAGCAATAATACCCTAATAATACCAATAACTGGATCAAAACGTGTAAACGTGTAACTGGAGGAAACGTGTTCCTTCATGAGGAAAGTATAAACTAGTATTCAGATCAGATCATGCTGGTACTCTTTGTCTGCAATATGGATTCAAATCACTTTGCAAGTTCATTACAAACATGCTAACACTTGTAATAGGTAAACGTTTTATGTCTAGTGCACACCTCCACTTGTTCTTTTGAAAGAAGACTAGGAAAAATATGATCATTTGAATTGTTTTTTTAGAATTTAGAAATTGACCAGTTTTTAGAATCTGTGTAGGAACTTTAAAATTAAAAAGTTCACAAACATATTGTGTATAAAACAGGTAATTGTTTATAAAAACAATGCTTATTATATATTTTCTATATATATTGAAGTATCAATATATATAAATATATAATATTCAATATATTGCTCATTGTGCTCAATATCTTGCAATAACAATATTAGATGATTTTAAGCAAAAAGATCTGCCATTACTGACATGCATGCAGCAATCTACAGGAACCACAAAGTGTCTGACTTGATGTTTTTAACTCGACCCTCAAATGCAACACAACTCATATTAACAGACATTACTACTATCTCTGCTCAAGCACAACTGACAGCAGCGACTATCAGCGGGATCATGTTAACCATTATATCTTCAGTGTATGTTCTCCATTATCTTCTGTTAGAACTTCATGTTCAATTTCCATTCACATGGGGGCATTTAATATTATACACATTATACTTGCCAATGAGCAAAAACACTAGCACAGAAATACCTATCTCAAATTAAAATGCCTGTAGGTCACTGCAGCATTATTCTATCAATATGGCCTTCTCTGGGATTAAACCCACAACCTTTGTGCTGCTAACGCAAAACTCTACCAGTTGAGCTACAGGAACACCATAAATTAGAATTAAACACTGTTCTTAACCTAAGCAAACTTTAACTTAACAATCTCACCCTTGCTAGTGGTGATCTCTTCACTTGAATCACACTGAATTTATTTGGCTTATGCATGATCTAAATGATTGACAAGTGGTATTATCAAATGATAGAAATGTCAGATTTTATTTATTAAATATTAGGGCTATTAGAAGTAAAAAAAAAAAAAGGTAACTGATTGCAAGACTAAGTAACACAGGTGTATTTTAACCAAAGCACCACACGGCAGATGGCGCTGTTGAGAGACTTGGGGCGTTACAATAACAAAAAAATTACATTATCACATGAAACAGCTTTCTAATGTAAAGCATTTATAAAGTCATAAAATATGTTACATTTAAATGCATTTTATTTACAGTGTGGTAATGGTTATTTGTATTTTAACATGTGTCAGTCATCTTGAAGAAACTAGTTATAAGGTTTGAGTTGTGAACCACAAATTAATCAAATGAATTTATTGCAGCATCTGCCAGTATTCACAGGTCATGAGTATAAAGACATTAGGTAACTAGAACAACTAGAAGAATT
>JBAJNP010003730.1:0-37570 GCA_036877545.1 Yasuhikotakia modesta | reverse complement strand
TCATTCCAAGCTAAAAACCCACAACCAGCATAAATGCAAACTTCAAATGCTTTATCTCATCACACACTGCATTTTCAGGTTACAACATGCCCTGTTGTGTGGAAATCCTTCTACCTCAGAGACACTGGATTTAATCTGTTTTTCGTCCTGTTCTTTTCTTCTAGTTACTGGCTTCACATCAAATATTAATGTTGAGCAGGACTCATCTCCCAAAAGACTGAGACATGCACATGTTTTGTTATGGCTGTAGAGTCTCTGAGCTTTTGCCCAGAGGTACAAACTCTCGTCTTTGTTATCATTTCGAACCCTCCCAAAAATGTGTGCCGCCCAGGTGGGATGTTGCTGGGGTGGTGTTGTCATAGCAACAACAAAAAGATAAAAGGGAGCACTCAGGCAGTGAACAGAAGTGTAAAGTCCTCTACATACTTTCACATGCTTGAGAAATGGGGCAGGTCAGCTGGTGTGGGCAGGAGAAAGATGTTATGCTAGGAGATGTTATGATAGCAGTAGATGCTTGTTGTTGATAGAGATTGCGCCCTCAAAAAAAATTGCTTGAGGCTCTACACTTACAAGAACGCATGCAGTAACACGGCAAAGTATTTTGAATTCATGAAATGTTCAGCTGTCTTTTGGCTGTGTGTGTGTGTGGAAGAGGGAGAAAAAAATAAAGGTAATGCTTTATCATGAGACATGATCAAAATGCTACAGATTTAATGAAACATCTGCAGTAATACCTGATTTTGTTTGACAGAGGAGTGTGGCAAGACACAGCAGGTCTACAGAGCAGGAGGATTCATCTGAAATGAATTCCGGGTAGTTCTGCCAACATTAGGATTAAGTATTTTCAGACTCATAAAAGAGCCTGTGTGTGTGTGTGTCTGTAGTTTTCTTTCAAGAGGGCTCTGTGAGCACTGTAAGAGATTCAGGCCCACAGTAAACACAGTGAAGTTTAGGTTACTGTTCTGTAGATGACACACAAGCATTGTTAAACACCACTTTTTAAAATAGACCAGTGTGAAACATTTAATACATTTACGAAAACAAGCACTAAACAGACAATATAAACGTAACATTTTTGAGGGCATAGTGAATACTGCCTTTTTCAGACATATAGTGTGTGACTGTAAGACACTGAGCTAGCCAATCAGATAGCTGTCTTCCTGTTAACTTGGAATTTGGGTTTCACTGGCATGGGGTGGGGCTTACAATGGGTAAGTCTTGTCAGTGATGCCAAGAAAAGCAGCTATAGACTTTGTGTAGAGCATTTATGGCTGCGCTTAACGTGTAAGTAATGTGAAATGCAGACAGATATTTTGACGCTTAATGCCTGTCTGTCAAGAGTTCATATTCAATTCTTTAATCCCGTGAGCATTAATGTATGTGAGCAATGCTTTGGCTCTTTTCTCAATTACATCGATGAGTTTCTCGATGCCTCGTCGGCCACCCTGACTCTCCCAGAACTGCTGATCCAGGAACAGAGACTGCAGAAGCTTTTCTCTGAGACGTTGAGACCTCAACACCGACACTGACTGCTCTGGTAGCCTAAGAATATAGAAACATAATAAAACTCAATTAACCAACACCTCCACAATGACCAGAAGATCCACAATGGAAGACCATGTGGTTGTTTGAGAATTGAATAGTCCCTGTTATCTGTTAATTCCAGGTTTACTTACTCCGTGATCCCTTCTAGTATCCTGAAATCCAGATTCTCCTCGTCTCTGTCAAAGTAGCTCTTGTTGCTCAAGAAAACCAGACGATGTGGATCATGTCCACGGTGAAAAATATATGCCAGCTCTATGCTGTCCTTATCTGTACAATCGCCATGGTGACCAAGCTCCACACAGGCGTCTTCTGGGCGGGGCTTGAACCCACAGCAATTTCTGTCCAAACGTTCATAAATCTGAAAAGAAACTCTACTTTAATTTGGTTGTTTTTGCTTATCTACAACTTTACAAGTACAAGTACAAGTACAGATTGTGGAGTACCTGTAGGAGGAAGTCAAAGACTGCCAGTCTGCTCCATTCATGGTGATGGATGGCGGTGCAGCCCCACTCTGGTTTAGGAGTGAGTCCAGTTTGCCAGCACTTGTGCTTGAGAAAGGCTTGATATGAACCCCAGGTTAACTTCTCAGAGGGTTGATCTGCATTAACTACTGGTTTAATAGATGGATCCCACAAAACAACTGGACAAGACTGGCCACCTGTAATGTGATGGATGTGTGTAGATAACATTACATAGATAGATTACATTATATAATAGATAACATAAGTTGTGTTTATTTCATTGCTTAATGGCTTAGTATACAGTACACACATAATGCATAAAATTAAAGGCTTGTCTGCATTTACTTTAACTAAATAGCCTCAATGTCATTTTTGGCAAGAATGCGTCACTTTCGTATTGATGACATTCAGTGACATTTTATCTTACATTTTATGTAAGTGAGGCTTAAATGTTTTAACAACTCTTCTCTATTTCTCATTCACTTAAATGAAAGCGTGATGTATACAACCACACAGAAACCTTACCTCCCAGAGAGTGAAACCTTCTGCTGACTGTAGGCAAAGTTCTGTTGAGTCCTAAGACTCGGTCCAGATGAAACGCCAAAACTTCACTTATATCCAGGGGTCTCTTTACTACACCGTAACATTTGAGAGGCTCATTTGCGTCTTCCGTGCCATTCGTCTCACTTTTAAATAAGACTGAAGATGAATAAACCCGAGCGGCCACTTTCTCAATGTGCGTAATGGCGCTGTCCGCTAGAAAGCGCATCGCCGCGATATCCTCATTGCTGAACCATGGAGGCGCTCTTTGACTGTATATCCTAATGGATGAACGCTCGTTGCCAACACGCCGTTGCGTTTTATAACATTTCTCCAAATAGCCAAAAAGTTTCCAAGATTTGTCTTCAGTGTTTGCACTGTGTTTTACGTGCTCGTTCGCTTTCTCTTGCGTGCCATCCTGTGAGTCCTGCTGTTTTGCCTTAACTTTCTTTTTGCGTAGTTTGGGTCGCACGGTGCCCCTGATGTTAACCGGTTTGTGCCGCTTATGTTTGAGCGTTATATACACCACATTATACCTAGTTGGAATGATGGTTGTATTCGCCTTTCCATCTTTCATCCCATTGGTGATGTCCTCGGTTTTGCTGTAAGAGTGCGCGCTGTTACCGAACCAGACATCCGGACGTCTGTCTCGGCGAACAGTAAAAAACAAATAAACAAAACACAGAACAGCTATAAGCAAATATTTCCTGAGGGAGGAATACCTCCTACGGCAGCTACACGCTCCTAAAAACGACACAGACCGATAAATCAGCGAGTTCCCGATATTTTCAGGACGGGTCGAATAGGTTTCCATTGGAACGAGTTTTTGCGCATGGTTAGATGTCCTTCCACGATGCGTTTGTGCGGCTTATATTAACCCTAGACGATACAAAATCGGTCTGTGCATGTTTAATCCATTTCTGCACTTAATATTTGTAGATATTCTTGTATTCGTATAAGTTCGTGTTTGCTCACGTTTGAATATTACATGGCTTTAAAACAGCCTCATATTTCAGCTGGTGTTTATTCTATCATTTAGCAGACAGTTGTTTCAAGAAACTTCCAACACTACAAGCAATTTATCGCGTACTGCTTTCACTGTTATAGAAAATCTATAGAAATGCTAATGGTTTCCACTACAAATGGATTACAAACCATAAGCTGTTTACCATTAAAAATACTTATTGGAATGTTACAGGCATTTTCCCACTGGAATTTAAGGTGTCCCATTGGTTCCCAACCAGACCTTGCTAACAGACGTCATCACTGTTCCCATCAAACCCCTTACAAAATTCCCAGAACGTCTGTGATGGTTTCTATTGAGTTTTTTTCCCACAAGTACATTAGAAATTGTATATCAGATACGACACATATTGGTCCATTTGCTTCTTGATGGAAATATCAATAATCTGCTTGACATGATTTTTTTCAAATTTAAGCTCATATGACAGAACAGAGGCATGAACAATACAAACACATACACAGTTCACATAAACACAAATGCAAAATACAGCCTGTGACCAGAATTGAGATGTTTTTAATTGCAATAAATAAATGGGTGGAATCACAGAACAACTTTTAGGCTACAATGCAAGGGCTACAAACGTGTAACTTGCACCAGGACTGCAAAGTAGAAAAGGCCCTTTTTTACATGACAAGAGTTTTCAGTGACTGCAAATTAAGTTTGGCAGAAAGATTTCGTTTAAACTGTTGACTCGCCATCGCCACCTTGTGGTAACACAACGTACAGACTCAGAGCTTGGAATAGGCAGTCAATATTGAACCTGCCAGGACAACACAAGATGCTAAAGCAAACATCAGCAAGTTCCAAAGTCCCTGAGGAGATAAAAACAGTCACATTTTTATTTTTACACATTTTTATTTTCTACTTTCATACGTTGCTGTTATTGAATCAACGGCAAAATAAATGAACACAGGGTCCGTTTTAGTATAATAGCCACTCACTTTAGTCACTTTGAAACTGGCAAAAGCTCTAAAGATGTTATTGCAGATATGTTTCTTAACTAGATTAAGTATGCAAAACACCCAGACAGATTTAGAAGAAAACCCATGTTCACTTCATAGTGTAAAACATCGTCTGAATAAAATGGAAAGCGATTCATGCAACTTACTTTGACCTCCTTAAAAACAAGACTTCCCCACAGAGCAGCAACTAAACTGTAACCCTGAAAACATTATATTATTATTAGAGATATACAATGCAAAATAAGTGTGTACGCGAGTCAGTTATTATGCCAGTATGCAATACTTACAGCATTAATTATGGGGAATGTGATCACTGCGCTAAGATAGTAATTTGCCATAAGCCATGCGTATGTGGCTATTCCCCACATTAGGCCACTTAAGAAACCTGCAATAAAGGTGAAAGGGGGTTAATATTTTGTGGCACCATGTTTAATGGCTAACAGTAATAACATTTAAAAGCAGCTACTTTGCCTTCGTCTGAACATGAGCATTATGCATGCTGAGGTTTCTACATTAAAACTAGTACGTGTGTGAGCAACATTACTAGGCAAGATGGCTCTGGGATAAATCCGAGGTCTGTTCCTCATGGCTGCACAGTAAGCCAGAAAATACACAGTACTCATGAGGAATATTCCAGTGTAATGGGCAAAGCAGTAGTCAATTTCTGTAAGGGATTGCAAAACATGTTAGAATTGTCAATAATGCACTTGTTAACATTCAGCACTGAGCAACAGTACAAGCGTACAGTTATGCATCAATCCCACCGGCCCGCAAACATACCATTCTGACTGGAACCAGTGAACATGCTTGAATTGGTTGTGGCGTGGAGTTTAATGTAGAAAACAGGAACAAAAGAACAGCCATAGAGGACACCTGAAAATATGGCCAAGATGCAGCCGCTGTAAACAAGAGGATTTGACAGGAAGTGAATTTTCCATTGATTTCACCTGCTGTTTTATCTTACAGAGACCACAAGTTCTTAAATTGGGATGCGAAAGGAATATTAGAGAATTTTTAAGAATAAATTGAGGATATTAAATAATTTTAGGTTAAGTTGGATGGATGAAAAGCTTTAAAGTCTTTGTCTGTATGCAAGATTCTTAGCACTAAGATTCTTAGTGCTGCCTTTTCCAGAATAGCACATATGAACTATATATCTGGGAAATATATTGGGAAAATTGAAAAATGAAATGGGAAGGCCCACAGATACTTACAACACTCTCCTGCTCCTTGGTGAAATTGTATCAACCCACGAATCGCTGAAGCTGGTGTTGTCAGAATTCAACCTCTAAAGACACACACACTTTACAGTCAGCAAAACATATGAGATCCGAGGTAAAAGATACCAGAAATATTGTATATAATATCCAAAAAATGCTCTATATAGGAAAACAACAAACCTACCCTGTCATCAATCAACAAAGGCATGGCCTCAGTAGAGGAACGTTTTTGAACATCACTTTTCACAAAGAAGAATATGATGGCACTGAAACAAAGACAAGATTGTGTTACAGAAAAACTCAAACAGATTTAAAGGCTGAAATGTTTTAGAGTGTTTTAATTCTGTATCCTTCAAAATCAGATTAAACTGTAGATCCCATGAAACGTCACTTCAGTTATTAGATTTATCCTAGCCTTACACCGAATATCTTTCTGTAAATGTTTAGCATGTAACTGATCAGTATATCTTGTACAATCTTGGAAGAAAAGATTTGAACCGTACCTGAGCAAGCAAAGACCAGCACCACAATAATTGAGAATCGGTTTGGATACTTCCTCTGGGTGCAACCCAAACCAGCCAAATCTGGAGAGATACAAGTAAAATTGTTTAGAAAATAGAAAATAAAACTTCAAATCTTAAATGATAATTTTCTTCAACTACTGAAATACAACCTTTCTTAGAAAAAGACCAGTTCCTCTGGTTACCAATGTAGTGCTATATGTTTTTAATTCTGGCCCATGCAAGACTTTCTTGGTCTACCTACTTCATAAGCTACATTTTACTAGCGAACATCATTTAGCATCATCACACACCAGAATACATTAGCCTGATGTTTATGGTTTAAACAGTTTACGCTCCATCAAACAAGCTTACCTTGAGCTTGCCCATCCGATTAGTAACCCACTGGATCCCCAAAGCAAAATTCCAAGTCCAAGTCCAATAAACTTCACAACCGGAACGGCTGTTATATTTCCTGAGACAAGAACACGGTTCAAGAACCACATCTAAAAAATACATTCTCATTTACTCACAAATTACCAGTGGCCCAAATTGCTCCTCCAAGCATAGCGGCAGGATGAGCTCTTGATGGGTGAAACAGTATGTCAACAACTAGCCCAACAAACCATATAGCCGAGCAGGACACCCACTGGAAAAACATTCCTGTAAACAGAACCGATCTTCATACAGGTGGAACGTTGTAGCATTTTGGAGGACAAGAACGCAGTTCATTCCTCACCATCTCCGGTATCCACCGTTTTAACAGGAACAAAGTTACTTCCGTATAACAGTATTGAAAACACACAGGCCACAAAACCGTAAGCTGTGTCTGTCCTGTCATCTTCACGAGAGGACAACACCTCACCAGTGTTGATGCTTGTGTGAGGGGACTCTAGTATTTAATATTGAGAAACACAATTCTGAGATAGACAATCTTGTTACAGTTTTACTCAGATCTATAAAAACAATTTCTCATATTTAATGTACCTTCGGTTGATAATGGGCTACAGCGTCTTACAACAAAAAACACAATTACAGCTGCTAAAGCCATCAGCGTTCTTAGATTTTGGGACAGACACAAAAGTTGTTATTGTGGGAAAGAGGTCGAGTAGTTTGGTAACCAGCTGTCATTAATTGGCCCCAATGTTCCTCCCTTATCAGTAAATACCAATTTGCTCTCATGACTAATCAATTAAACTCATTGCAGTATTGCAGGACTGAGAAGTGTCTCATACTATATTACTAAACCAAATAATGTTTTGGAGCCAACGGCTATAAAATCACACAGAAAGAAACCAAGATATTTGTTAAATTCTACATATTAAATCTGTATAACAAGGAGTTTAACAAAGAGCATTTTTTTGCATGACATAAGTTATTACATTTAGCCAGGTTTGATCTTTTCTTAATTTGTTGCAGGTTTCTTAAGACCTACATGAGTTCATGAGTTATGTCACTACATGTTAGGTCGTTTTCATGAGTGTTTTGTGTTTTCATAAAAGCGTCAACAGATGGCGATCACGTCCAATGTCGTTTTTAAGTCGCTGCTGCACAAACGAAGAATGAACGGATGGCATGGAGGCACCGTTTGCTGTGTGTCCCAAATCCTGAACTATCCCAACACAAATAAAGTACAGGAGTACTGGTGCACCAGAGATCACATCGTAATGTGTAAGCAAACGGTATCAATATATCGTGTGCATTGATCTGTCATCCGGGTTGTGTTGTCTTGTTGCAGGCAAGTATAGTGCGTTTTTTACTTAACAAGTGCAAATAAATCTGGTATTATTTGTGCATAATAAAGTTTGTGCATGTCAAGTTTTATACATGCTCTGTCTGTGTAAAGTTTTAGGAGACTGACGACAGTGTCAGGATTCATTGTAGTAAAGGTGTGAGGTTGCCATGGAAACTGAGGGTGAGGTAGGAACACAATGAGGAAAAGCTGAATGAAACTTTTGAGGATGTTTGTGTTGGAGAATTGCTCAAATGTGTGAGTCTCCTCAGATACAACCAACTGCTAAATGCATGCATGCATGTTCTCCTAGGTGATCAAATGCAAGGCAGCCGTTGCCTGGGAACCAGGAAAACCGCTTTCCATTGAGGAAGTCGAAGTTGCGCCGCCCAAAGCACAGGAAGTTCGGATTAAGGTGGGTCTTTAAAGCAACACTGGTCATGCAAGACTAAAAGACATGTTATGTTATACACATGACTAGGCCTCACTCACAGCAGATGTTTGGTTAAACGTTAACAGAGTTGAAAACGATGCACTCATTGCGTATTTATTGGCCCATGTCAGATAGCAGCGTCTGGAGTTTGCCACTCGGATTGGTCGTATCTGTACGAGGCTGATAAAATGAGCCCCCGGCCATTTCCGTTGGTCCTGGGGCATGAGGGGGCTGGTGTGGTGGAGAGTGTTGGACCAGGTGTCACAAAGCTGTCCAAAGGTAACCAAAAAAAAAATCAAAAACAAAACTGATGCCATATTTTCTGTGGTTGTGACTCAAGACAGTTGCATGACAATGTACCCACAGGAGATAAAGTTATTCCTCTCTTCCTGCCACAGTGTGGACGGTGTGACCGCTGCCTAAGCCCAAAAACAAACCTCTGCACTAAAAACTGGTGAGAAAACGCCATTATTTGGTGTGATATTTTAGGCCGCATGGTTTAATGTATTCGAAAATGTAACATATTATAATTCTATTACTTGTAACTTGTCCCTTTAAGGCAGAAGACTCAACAAGGKGTTCTTGCAGACGGTACCAGCAGAATCACCTGCAGGAACCAGCAGGTTTATCAGTTTATTGGTATCAGCACCTTCTCTGAATACACTGTTGTGCCGGAGGACAATGTCACCAAGATTCACCCTGAAGCTCCACTGGATAAAGTGTGTCTGCTGGGTTGTGGAGTGTCTACAGGATATGGGGCAGTTGTGAACACGGGCAAAGTGGGTTTGTGATGTAATTTTTGTTCAGTAATAATCCGCAGTGTGTCACATCCTGTGTTCTGGTCCAGGTTGAAGCTGGTTCTACCTGTGCAGTGTTTGGTTTGGGAGCGGTCGGGCTGGCAGCCGTCATGGGCTGCAAAGCTGCCGGTGCCGCCCGGATCATTGCCGTTGACGTCAACCCAAAAAAGTCTGAGATCGCCAAGACGTTTGGAGCGACTGAGTTTGTGAACCCTGAAGACCACAGTAAACCCATTCAGGAGGTTCTGAGGGAGTGGACTAATGGTGGTGTTGACTTTTCTTTTGAGTGTGTGGGGAATGTGACTGTTATGGTAGGTCCCACTGGCTGGTGTTAAATGTCACAAGTTTAGAAAACACCATGTAGCACTTCAGTCTTTATGCTAAGTTAGCATGTGTTCTTCTGTTCAGAGGTCTGCTTTGGAGGCCTGCAGTCCTGCGGGGGGAGTCTGTGTGATTGTGGGCTGGATTGAGGTGGAAGAACTTTCTCTGGCCCCTCTAGATATCCTGCTTGGAAGAACTTTGAAAGGAACCTATTTTGGAGGTAAAAGCAAAAAACATTTTACAGTTACAGTTGTCAGACCTTTGTATAAAGTCACTTTGAAAGGAAGGACATTCACACAACGTCCATTTCTGTAGATCCAAATTTAATTTGAAAAGGCTTTTCTTCTGATGGTTCTTCTAATGGTGTATGTTGGTCAACATCTACTGTACTGTAGATGTTGCAGTTAAAGCACAGGTTTGTGTGACTATAAGAACTGGAGTTGAACTGATCTTTGCAGCTTTACAGTCACTAAAGCTTTTGGACAAGGTTGACTGAAGCAATAACTTTTGATTGACAGGTTGGAAGAGTGTGGAGTCGGTTCCCCGGCTGGTGCAGGACTATATGAGCGGACGGCTTCTTCTGAATGAGTTTGTGACACACTCACTGACCCTGGATCAGGTTAATGAGGCGTTTGATCTCATGGTCAGGAGAGAAAGGTTAGTTCTGCACATGTGCTAGTTAATACCAACATGACTGAATCTCTTAACGGTTTCTGTCTCTCAGTATTCGCACAGTGATCAAGATGTGAAATGGGCATGACGTCTCTTCAAAAGAACATTGTACACCCGTTTATTGTCAGGTTTCATGTAATCTCAAGTGTCACTTTATATAAATATTAACAGGATTCAAATCATTATTGCCGTCTTGTTTATAGCAAACTGCCTGCTGTAAACTTCAAAGCTGTTTTCTGATGTTTCCTCACAGAAAAAAAATCTACAGACATCGTCTGGATGCGGTATGTTGGAAACATAAAGGCAGAAATACATTTATGCATAAGAGATTTCAGTCGCTCTGTTGTGTGTTTTTGTTTTTGCAATGTTTTAACATGATTGTGAACAATAAAGTTGCATTTAATCTGGTTGTCATTAATGCATAAAGAGAAAACTTACTATAAACACATTTGTACTATTATGTTTTCTGTATGTCATAGTTATTTATGTGCCACATTGGTAGACCAGTTTATGATGGTTATTCATTTTATTTGAACAATGTTTTAGTTTCGTATCATTAATAATTTTGTTGCTTCCTTGAATGTTTCTGCATATCTTACAGATGCTACGTTTAGGACAAAAACGTCTTAAATCATAAGTTTCGGAAACTTTCGGCGTAAAGTTTAGATGGCGCTCGCGCTAAAGTTGTGTCACTTTTGACGATGTTGCGGCACAGACGAGATGAACTTTGGTCCGTCGCTGTTTCTGTCAGTCATCCAGAATATGTCTGATAATAGAGATAAACAGAGAGATACAGAGTTGTCTTGTGCCAACAGTTGCTCTCCTGAGACCCGGTCTAAAGGTAGTATAACTTATTATAGCTGCAAATATACAAATACGCGCAAACTTTAAAACACAGACGCTGAGATTTATGCGTTTTAACTCATGCGTGAGAGTTTTAACAGGTTTGTGAATGAGAACTAATGAAACTTTAGCCCTGTAGTCTCAGTTTTGTGTGTTATAACCTTCATACATTTTATTGCAACCATGTTACGTTGTTTTTTTTAAAAAAATATTGTTTTTTTAAATGTGTTTACGAAACTCTTTAACATGCTTGTTTTTTTTTTTTATTAAGTTTGCACAACTAGTGCCATAAAACTGTAATGCACCATAAGGACTTTGTACTGTTTGTAACGCTTGTATTGTAGCAAAGGGGAAAAGAGTAGAAGTAAAGAAGGAAGGAGTTTGTGTAAAGTTAAGGTCTTATTTAACACATATAAGGTTTAATTTTCATTGCATTTCTCTTCTTGTAACAGGTTCACGTTTCTGTTGTGATTTATGGTTTGTCTTTGCAATTCCTGTAGAACATCTAACCCAAATTCACAATATTAAGAGTGTGCAATGGAAACGGAAGGCAAGGTAACGACGTGCAAGGTTACCAAAGAAAGTTGTTTACACACTGTAAAACAAACCTCTCCAAAATCTTATCGTTTCTTTAAGGTGATCAAATGCAAGGCAGCTGTTGCCTGGGAACCAGAAAAACCGCTTTCCATTGAAGAAGTCGAGGTTGCGCCGCCCAGAGCGCACGAAGTTCGTATCAAGGTGAGCGGCGTCTGGTTGCGCCTTATGTAATGACGCATAAAGTGGTAAAGACTTGGTTAAAGTTTTATTAAACTAATAAAATGGCACAAATTCAGTTTAAACCAAATATATTCCACACCAATCCCTACAAAACGCTTTCACATTGACCTCATTACTGTATGTGGGCATTGCCACGCAGAAACTGGGCTTTACCCAAATTGTTGCCAACATTGGAAGCACAAGCTCATATTTTGTTTGCTGCCAACTGTATACTGCAGTAGTCATCAGACATCCAGCAAACCTCAATTATTTCATAAACTAGACAAGGCTTTGGACCAGATTAATGCATTAAATGTGGTGGAATAAATATGTGAGCGCACTATGGTGGAAACCTTAGACATTTTACAAAGTTATGTGTTCAATATCTGTCGGTGATGGTTTTGGGGTAAAACATCTTGAGTATTCATGACTGAAGTATTTGTTACTGATCAATTTATCAGTTGGCAGCGTCTGGAGTGTGTCACACAGACTGGACGTTTCTGCACGAGGTTGGTAAAACAAAGACCCCTCGGCCGTTTCCATTGGTCCTGGGGCATGAGGGGGCTGGAGTGGTGGAGAGTGTTGGACCAGGTGTCACAAAACTGTCCAAAGGTAAATCAGAAATCTGAGAAACATTAGCAAACAACAATCGTTGTGAAGTGTAAATGGATTTCACATTCTATGAAATTTAAATATACAACATTTTCTGGTTTTATTTTATCACACAACGACTTGTTTACAAGATCAGAACCTCAATGCCGTATTTCCACAGGAGACAAAGTTATTCCTCTGGCCGTGCCACAGTGTGGACAGTGTGAACGTTGCCTGAGCCCAAAATCAAACCTCTGCACCAAGAACTGGTGATTTATTATGTTCTATAACATCTTTGATTCATTACCATAGATTCATGAGGCGTTATGAAACAATAAATCGTGCTCTTCTTCTTCACTGTCATCCAGGGATCTGACTCATCAGTGTGTTCTTGCAGACGGTACCAGCAGAATCACCTGCAGGAACCAGCAGGTTTATCAGTTTATTGGTATCAGCACCTTCTCTGAATACACTGTTGTGCCGGAGGACAACGTCACCAAGATTCACCCTGAAGCTCCACTGGATAAAGTGTGTCTGCTGGGCTGTGGAGTGTCTACAGGATATGGGGCAGCTGTGAACACGGGCAAAGTGGGTTTTTGATGTACTTGGTGTTCAGTAATAATCTGCAGTGTGTCACATACTGTGTTCTGGTCCAGGTTGAAGCTGGTTCTACCTGTGCAGTGTTTGGTTTGGGAGCGGTCGGGCTGGCAGCCGTCATGGGCTGCAAAGCTGCCGGTGCCGCCCGGATCATTGCCGTTGACGTCAACCCAAAAAAGTCTGAGATCGCCAAGACGTTTGGAGCGACTGAGTTTGTGAACCCTAAAGACCACAGTAAACCCATTCAGGAGGTTCTGAGGGAGTGGACTAATGGTGGTGTTGACGTTTCTATTGAGTGTGTGGGGAATGTGACTGTTATGGTAAGCACTAAACACCAGGAGTCTGTCAAGTAAATTTGTGAAGAGCTTTTCACAATATCATATCAAAGCATTTATTATTGTAGCGCTTTTATCCAAGCGCACTTGAACAGATTTTTCTTGAAGCGTGAGCAAGTGGCTGTTGCAATTAAAAACCTTACTGCTATAATTATAATACTTACATTAGACAATCAGAATATTAACCTTAGTTGTAGCACGTATTAAAAAACATATCAGTAGCGTTTAATAATTTTACATTTACTCATTTATCAGACGCTTTTATCCAAAGCGACTTACAGTGAATTCAAGGTACACATATTTTTTATCAGGATTTGCCTTCTCCTGGGATCGAACCCACAACCTTTGCAGTGTTAACGCAATGCTCTAGATTTAATGTTTAATGTTTAGTAAGCATGTCAAATTCTCACAGGGTTGTAGGAAAATGTCCATGTATGTTTGCGTGGTAGCTAGCGTGTAGTTCATGGATTGTGTGGCAGCTAACACAGTGTCGCGTCTTCTGTCCAGAGGTCTGCTTTGGAGGCGTGCACTCCTGCAGGGGGGGTCTGTGTGATCGTGGGCTGGACTCAGGCGGGAGAACTTACCCTCTCTTCCGAGGACATCCTGTTAGGAAGAACTTTAAAAGGCTCTTATTTTGGTGGTAAGAGGCAGTCATGTTTCAGATGTTGGAAGAAGTGATGTTTACATAGATTACATAGATTTCTGTTGTCAGGTTGGAAGAGCGTGGAGGCGGTTCCCCGGCTGGTGCAGGACTACATGAGCGGACGGCTTCTGGTGGATGAGTTTGTGACGCACTCACTGACCCTGGATCAGGTTAATGAGGCCTTTGATCTCATGGTCACTGGGAAAAGGTAAGTTCTGTACATCTAATGATGATTGATTTACATACTGCTAAGAAAAATATTTATCCAATTTTCTGAATTAAAGGGGTAGTTCACCCAACAATTTCACTCACTTTTGGGATGAACTATCCCTTTACTATTATAGTGCATTAATTGTAACATTGAATTAATGTTATGATGCAAGAGTACAGCAATACTACATTTTGATGTCATATTTCTAATCTGTGTCTCTCTCTTGCAGTATTCGTTCAGTGCTCAAGATGTGAAATGGGATGAAATGATGTCTAATCTTACTTATAAGATTATATAGATATATAAGACACCGATTCCACACAATAAAGCTAAATTGCTGTTGTATTTGGTTGTGTCTTTTTACTGATAACAGCAGATGGCGAGCTTGCACCGTAAATCAATCTCCTGAGACACGTGATTTATGGTTTCTCCAGTCTAACCTGTATCACTTCATTCATTCCGTAACCATTGACTTAACTCTGACTTAACCAGTATGACGTCATTCATTGAAACATTCACCTTTATTGTCCTTTAAAACCACAGTTCACAGGTTCTCATCTACAGTGCGGTAATGGTAGGACATGCAATGTTAATGACACAGTTTTTCATTGGGGGGATGAATGGATCTGTGTTAATGCAGCTGATTACAGGTTGAATTTTTACCTTGGTAATATAATATAATGACTTGAAATAGCGTGATGAGGGATAAAATAGGGATTGCTGAGAAATAAAGAAATCAAACAATACGAGTGGTGATTATTCCGTGTGCTCATTTGTGAACGATTTGTGGGAATTGTGTAGGGACACATTTTAAAATAGGGATACATTTTTCTTTTTCCAAAAATTCACTTTAGCTTTACAAAATCTATTTACACACAAGGTATGTAATTGTTCAAATCTATGAAATTTTATATCTGAGTCTGAGAACACAATTGGTGACAAAGAAATGTTTTTGTACATTGTTAATATTTTGGACGTTGTTAATATCCTTATGATTTCCATAATACAGATAATAAAAATGAATTCAGTTAAATATTTATGAATATCAAAACAAATATATATATAAAAAAAAGTCGTAATCATTTTTGAGAATTTACTTCAAAATTGTGGCCTTTGATTTTCCTGCCTGAATGAAGTGAATGGCAAAAAAAGCACGAGTATTAAATTTAAATGAGAAATAATGATTTGTCCTCTATGTTTAACATGACACATTTCTTTCACACAAGCTCAGTCCAGGCAAATATCAGGCTTTTATCCTGCCAAATTGTGCAGCAGCCGTGCATCATTCCGACAGACACCACGGCCTCATAAGGAAAATTGACAAACAACGGAAATGCCAGCATAGGTAAATATTTCTGAGCAAATAATGTCAAAGGGGCCGAGTTGCTTTCATCAATATTTAGATGAAGATCAAAAGATTTCTCCCTTAATTATTAAATTTAATGTGTGTGTGGGGGGGAGGAGTCTGTGTTTGAATGACAGCTAGAGACTGTGCCATAGATCCTGTGTGTAAATTGTGGAATCATGGAACCGTGGAACGTTTAGAACTTGGAGTCTTCAGAAGATCATGAGAACATCTACAGAGAGTTGCTACCTCAGAACAATCGTGTTTGTACCCATTTATTCCCAATATTATTTATTTAAAAAAACATTTATTTACAGAAATCAAAACAGAAAAACAAGGCAGTCAGTTTTCAGGCGTGTAGAACAAAAGTTAGGTTAAAAAGGTCTGTTTTTAATACAATTTATTAAAATGTATCTTTAATTTTTCATATGCAAAGTGTTTTAAAAACAGACCAAATAGTGCATTTCAGCTTAAATTTTTTCAGTGCTCATGAAAAAAAATCTCACTTTTTTAGACAAAATTTTGGTATTTACCAAAACCAATTACAGGAATATGAAAAAAAAGAAAATGTATTGCACAGCAAAACCAAACAAACATTACAAAATAAAAAGTATTTGGTTAAGAAAATAATTTACAATTAAATGCTGCTAACCTTCGTGTCGTAAAAATATGCGATTGTGTAACAGCGAGTTTTTTACATTGAATACTGAGTGACAGGATGACAGACGCACTGGGTGTGGGCCATTATGTGGCCACAATGAGGTATTTGTTCGAAATAATGAACATAAAATACAAAAAAGGTGGACGCACAGTGCAGAATGCGGGGGACGTTGCAGCATTTGAGCTTAAACAAAAATCTATTTGAACAAAATTGTCAAGGTCTGTTAGACTGCATTAAACTGCTGAAGAAATAACAGCGCAACCACACAAAACAGAATCTGGTCCAAAATCCATTGTCTGTAAATCAATTTGTCAGTTTAGTAACAGCATTTATTTCACAGGTAAAACAAGATTCACAATCTTCAAACAACAAAGACTTTCGAGTCTTTTGATATTGCCCTGTACAAGTATGAACAACTCAAGAAGCCTTCAAATGAACATAAAATGAATGTTGTTTGAATATGTCTCCTCGATTGTTTAACTTTACATTTGAGCAAGTTGTATCTGTGGTGCTGAGTGAAGCATAAAATATAGTTCTGGTTGGTTTGTTTCTTTGCTTGAGAGCCCCACATCTGTTGGGTTTTCTTTCATGTGTTGTTCAGATCTCGAAGGGTTTGGCGGAGAACATGAACAAACACAACCTCTGGGTTCTCTTTGCTGATAGTACGTTCAAGCTTCAGTGGCAACGATCACCTGAAAGAGAGAGAAAAAGAGAGAGAGAGAAAGAGAGAGAGACTGGCCTAGTTCAGAACAAAAAACCCAAACTGTCATGGAAAAAAGTGCTTCTAAGTCACTAAAAAGACCACCCTAGTAGGGTTCTTGTTTTAGCAGTAAATCCAGGCCATTAGTGTTAATGCCAGCCAATGCCTCAGACATCCCAGCCTAAAGCTCAACACAGCAAACCCAGATCCAGTGACACAGTTCTGGGAAAGCCCTCAGCAAACGTCCGGAAGGGTCAGAAGAGGTCAGACACTTTGAAGCTGAACACCTGCAGTCAAGCGGATCTCAATGTCCAAGTTGGCTGGACAGTGGCGTGATGTTTCTCATGTCGTTTTAAACCTGTGCTTTTGAGGAACACACAAAAAGAATGAGAAGAATCTTCATTCAACTAATTTCCACAAAATAACAATTTATACTGACTGTCTACACAAACTATTCCACACAAATCATGTGCCACAAGTCATCTGAGGTCATCGGACGACTTATGGCACTTATAGAATCAGCATGAGTAAATAACAAACAAATTTTCTGTTGAAAAAGATCCAAATTCTGTATGTACAGAGATCTCAGCACAAAGCTGCAGTTTGTTTGTGACGATGACTTACTGTTGCTTCTGTATTTGAGGGATTGAGGTTGTGTTGTGTAAGAGCTCTGAAGAAACGCAAAAAACGCCCGTATACACGCCACTCCATGGGAGGGTTTGTGGAGGAATTATGCAACTGTTGTGCTACCACTCTGTCTTCAACAGTTATCACAACAGTTATCACTCTGTCTGGCTCCTACACAGGTCTGAGGGTCAGTAATTTAAGAGCCAACTCAAACTGTGTGTGTTTGCTCAAATCTTACTCACCATCTTGCCTCACTGAATTTAAATGTACAGTCGAGACCACCAAAGACATATTGATTTGCGGTGTTCAGGTGTTACACAAATAAGAAAGAAATGGAAAATCAAATACCTAGCTAACAATTTTAGGTTAAATGTTTTCTTTAAGAAACAAAGACTGTATTTTAAATTTTATTTAATGAAACATTTAAAAATTGTTTTGATGTGAAATGCTTAGTTAAGATAAGAATGTTATTCATTTTTTTTACAAATAAAGAAAGAACTGTTAGAGACCATTAGCCAACATTACCTGTTCTTGCTCGGTAGGTATGAGGAAACAAATAAAACAGGTTAGCGACACTAGCCTACCACCCACACAAACACAAACGCTGCCAACAACATTATGAATATATGCTGTATCTTACCTTCAGATAAGCTGTTCTTAGGTTCAGCATCTCACTGGCTTAAATTTTACCACAGCTGCTGCTTGGAGATTTCCAATGGATTTGTTACTGAAGATCATGAGATCTTTAATCCTGAATTTAAAGCAAGAGAGACTCTTTTAAAAACATAACCTGTATATATTTAAATGAAAGCTCAACTCATGTTTAAATGGAGAACAGTGTTACTCCAGAGCTCAAATTTGGAATCAGCATTTATTGAATACAAACGTTTGCTTATGGGGTAAGAGTGTGTGTTTTAACCTCATACTGTGAGTGACTTCTGAGGCTCTGTCTGTTTAATAAATCGAGCGTTTTCCCCTGAGGTGGTCGGAAACCTTTTCCCATTTGCGCTTGCTTACACTATTCAATCCCTTAGAGCAAATAAAAGCAGCAGCAGATTTGCTTAATATCGAGTCGGGAACAAAACACACAGCCATGAAATGTCACCACAGTCCCCAGGCACAAAGTCAAAATACAAAAACGTAAAAAACAAGCAGTTACGGGGCTTGTTGGAGTTTAAGAAGTGGGTCTACGCGCATGTCGCCAAAACTCACTACTCTACACGGAGCTCGTCTCATGAGGAGACTAATGTCTATGGCATGGAATAACAAACAAGCAAACAAACAAAAACTTTCGTTTAATTGACAATATTTGAGGGTGATGTAATTTCGGTGGCCCTGGTGTGCACAGCATCAGTAATGAGATGCTACAGAAAGACCCCCTTAGAGGACGGCTAATAAAGCTAATCTTTTAAACAAACATTTAAACTCAGCTAACAAGCTGTTTGCTGTCACATCATACATAATGTATGTTTTTCCTACTATGCTGAGCCCCACTTTTGACTTTCCAAACATATTTTTTCTCCCACTCTTGGGTAACTTTAATTAGCAGGGGTCTCAGGCAGAGTCTCTCGTGAGGGGAGATGGACTAAATTCTGAAAACAAACAGAGATGCATTGGCTTCACATCTCTGTCTTTTATCTTCTTCTGGCTGGCCTGGGCAGCCAGTGGCACAGAGCAGCAGAAGGGGGCCACACATGGTGTAAACAAACACTCATAATTGCATTAGACCCCCCGCGGATGTTATGCCTCCTCAGTACCAGAGTGCTTGGGACACATCCGTCACTTTCAGTGAGTATAAAGACCCTCTGCATGGGTGAGAACATTTTTACCTGTTGCCACGCAAGGTGGGCAAAATTGGCAAAACATTGTACTGGTAAATAATGAATTTAGAAGAAATATTATTCTATTTATTTTAAATAGTGTTTATTATTATTGTTATTATTATTAATAAAAATAATAATATTAAATAATGGATTTAGAAGAAGTATTATTCTATTTAAAATAGTGTTTATTAATAATAATAATAATTGACTTAAAATGAACTCACCTTTCATGTTTCCTCTCTCAGAATCTCTATATTTTGTGTTTTCTGCTCATCCATTTTACCCAGAATCTGTTTCTATAAAACAAAGATATATTATTATGTGGGTAAATTAAAAAGGTTCATGATCTAGATGTTACTAAATCAATGTAACTATCAAGGTAAAACAAAAGCTGGTCTGGTGTTTGTTTTAGGAAAGGCTCGCATACAACTTGTGTGACACTAAATACATAATTTTCCCCTTGATTCAGAGACCTTTATGTTCTTTGGTCTCAGCATAGTCTGTGTAACTAGTTTGCTAACATTGCATGAAAGTTCTCTCAAAACTATGAGAAAACATTCTTGCATCAACATTAGAAGAATTTTGTAACGTCATAAATAGAAGAACAAATACTGTTTGAATGATGTTATAAAACAACCATGTCTAAAAGATGCATTTTAAACATTGCCAGAACTTTCAGAATACCTTTTCTCATCATTTTGTTATTTAATGGATATAACTTTCTTAAACAGTGTATCTCAAGTCTGTTGCTATGGATACAAAATGCCTTAAAAAATGAAAGTAAATAGTCTTTTGTTTGACATTGATTTTTACCCTAAAACGTTACATAATCAACAAATGATTCATCAATTCTTTAAAAGTAAAACTCAGTTTCTCTTCAGCTTCGCTATGCAACTGGGTTCCCACCCATTCTGTGTTTACATCCTAAAGTTCGAAGTTCTAATCCAGTCACGCCATCCCTCGGGGCATCTCCCACCCTTAGTGTCCAAACACTTGCCCCAACAGGCGGCTTATCAGACGGGCTCGAAGCTCACCTGGTAAGAGACCCAGCCCCAAAAACACACAAGACACCACGTCAATCAGAAATAGCTGTGGAGAGGTAAGAGTCACGTGTCTGAGAAGAACTGATGTGTGGTTGTCTAAACGTTTACCCCCAGCCTCCGTGTTCCTCTGTGTTGGTTGGAAACTGTATTTCTGTTACCATGGCAACACTGAAGCCACAGACCGGTTGCAACGTGGTATTAAGTCGGTTGTGTGTGTGTGGCCGGCGGTGAGCGTGTCTTGGGAAGACTTACATAATGGCAGGTCCTCAAACATCTTAGCCTTGGCCCACAGCTGCAAAACCACCCACAGAGATGTTTGCTTATTTACTGTTGCACAGGGGGTTAACTACCTGTGTCACAGGTAAACTCCAATGTAGACGTAAATAGCACAGGCGATTACCGAAGACAGATTGGTCCTGGATTATAGTTCTTTAAATAATGAATGACGAATATTTTGTGGATGAGAATGTGGGAAGATAAATAAGCAATTCATACAGAAAACAACTCAAATATGAGCTTTAGGAACAAGGAGGATCGTGTTGCTAACCAGACTTAAGTTGGCAATAAAAGCCTATTGTTTAAAAAATGGTGAGCGAATGGTAATCATGAGTAAATATTGACTGGAGGCATGTGAGGTTGCCACACACTGCCAACAAATGGAAAGATCTGTGGAGAAGATATAGCGAAATTAACAAACACAATTGAGAATATAAAGATAAATAAAGAGCATTTTAAACTGGAAATAAGGAATTAAACTGTACAAACAACATCAACATGTTTGGCTAAATGTTGAAGGTGCATTCAGTAATTTCCTCAATACAAACGTTTTACACCTTATGAAATAAATACATACAATGTTTGCTTACATGAGATGCAGTCATATGTGTAGTGAGTTGCATTAAGTCATATGACTTTAACAAATCACTATCAAAATAGTGATAATGCATTTTCACAATGGCATGGGTTGAATCAAGCATAAATAAATAAATGCACATTTAATAATTCACATTATATCTTCACATTATATTTCATATGACCACACGGGGGCGCTACAGCGCAGAGAATCGAACCTACAGCTTTAACAGGCGCCATATGTAAAAATATATATGGCTTTGGAGTAAAATATTTATTCAATTTTCCGAAGCTTAGGAGTTTAGAAATGTTGTGTGTGCGAGATGTAAAATATGGTGCGTCCTTGTTCTACCCTGATTCGGCTCCAAGTTTTCACAGGATAATAATGTCAGCCAAACTACGCAGATGGAGCGCACCACAAACAATGGGAAAAGTAAATGTCAAACGTTTGTGCATCTTCCCCCCCCCCCCGTCGTATGTATAACCCAAGCGCAATGTTCAATGTTCAAGAGTTTATTCATCAAGTTCAGTCCAGTATTAATGCTTTAAAATTCTGCCACCCTCTCTGCGAATAATACCTTCATGCTGGGGCTAAAGCTAACCTTAAAAACCTGGAAAAAAAATATGATAAACTTTTATGACACTGAAGTGTAGGTTCAATAAAAACCACATTAAATCTTCCACCATTCTGAACCATAAAACAACACCAGGCTTTCATCAGATGACTCTGTCAGGAGTGTGTGTTTCTGTGTTTTACACAAAATGCCTCAGAGCTGGAAATCACAGGTTTATGTTTTTTTCTTTTCTGCTTTAGTATTTTGGTTTACAACACTATTTAAATTCTGTAAACGTTTTAAAACGTTCCACTAACAACAAGAATAACACTTTCTGTTATCTGCTAACATTACCACAAGACCGTTTTTGACAACTTTAAGAAAACATTTAGAGAACATTAGCCAACATTGTTAGATGGGATGATCTTTCTATCTGCCCCCCTTTTCCCCCTCAGTAAGCAGGGGCACATACCACGGGCAGAAACAAGAGAGGGTGAAAATATATTGATACATATTATAACTGACATTTAATATAAAATATGCACACTGACAACAGATGTGCAATACTATTACAGTCAGACAACTGTCTTGTATTGATTATATTCATCAGTGCAATGTGACGTGCGACTGCTCATGTTGTCAATTTGCTAAAGTGACGGTCCTTTAGATTTGAGCTTACAGTTGCCTCATTGAAGAAAAACCCAGGGCTTTAGCTACGGTAACAGTTCTCTTCTGCCAGATTACAATGCTGTGATTCCAGATCCAAGGTTTATCTTTTGCAAATAACTGTGAAATTGCTTGGCACAAAGTCCTTTCACCCAATAAGCTTTAAATAAGATGTCAAGTGTTGGTTCAGTCATGGCTAGCTAGTGGGCTGGCAGGGCCGGCTAAGTTTGAACAGGGAGGTCTGCTGGCTGGAGACTCTACACACACCCAAAATGGATTAGCCTGGACCCTCGGACATGCTAATGCAATCCGACCACAATCATTTCACCACCTTTATCTCATGATGTAATTGATGTAAATTTGGAGTAATTTGGCCAATGTTGATTTGCAGTGATGATGTATTCTGGTGTTCATACTAAAGCTAACAGCTGTGAAATGCACTGAAATGAACAGGCTGTTTTCCAGGAATGTTGTGAATGAAAGGTCTGTAAAGGCATTAAATAACTATATGCATTTGCTGTGTGCATTCCAGTATTTACAGGAACTGTGTACAGTAGCTTGTGTTTCTTATTACACACTGTTCTTCTAGGGATTTGTCTCATGCAGCAAAAATAGAGCTATCACACACACACACACACACACACACATATATATATAGACAAAAATTTATTAACATTAATGTAAAAAATAATTGGTATTCCAATAACAATGGACTCAATCCACACCAGGACTGAGTTTTGCTCTCCATTTGGTTTATCTGTTTATCTCTGTTCCTTTCACTCTTTTGAGGTTTGCCAAATCATGTACCAACCAAAACTGTACAATCGTTGCATAAACGCACTCACCCGCCTCAGGTTACCACAGGCCCTCAAAGAAAGGAGATTCTTTCCTAAACCACCCCACCCCCAGCATACATACACACACCCCCGGACCACCACATATGACCCCCAAACTCTAATCCAATCAATGAGGTCTTAGCCATCTAATAAAGTGCTTCTCTCATGGTGGAACTTTATCCCTGCAGCTGTGCTAGCCTGTTCTCCGGCCAGACCAGTCTCTCTCTTCTTCCTCTGATCACACATTTCAATATGAATGGAGCCAATAAGGGGGTGGATTAAGGGCTGGTTACTCTGTAAATCCCAGGCCGGCTTTGATGCCCCTTCTGGGCTGGGCTATCCAGACCCCGGCCTAGGCCTCCAGTCACACGGGCGGTCGGCTTTGCCACCTGGCTCAGCCTGCCCGTTCTGTTTGCTCATATGCACTGATTAAACATGGCATGGGCTGCGTGGCAGTACCAGGCACCAGATGGCGCAGTGGTAGCTCTGCCCGAATAAGGAGGTGGAGGCGGGGCAAGCAGTGCTGGCTGACACCGGCACACATGGTGCAGACGTAAAGCGCTGCCAATGTGAGGAAGGCAACCAGGAAAGGCAAACATTTCTGTCCCATAGTAAATGACTATTCACACACACACACACACACACACACACACACACACACACACACACACACACACACTCTCTCTTACACACACACACACACACAGGTGTGTCTTTATTCCCCCATTCCCACAACATCTGATTCCATAACCCCTTCCATTTTCTCATAGATGGGATGTTTTGTGTGTGGTGGAGCGATTGCTGATTAATATTTGTTTTACCTCTTTTGGGACAGCGCAGGACTCATCTGACGTCTTAATCCCACCAGATCTGTGCCAACAGGGGGCATCATTTCATTGCCACCGGGGGTCAAAATGTCTGTAATGAGGAAGGCAGAAGTTTTAGTGTTTAAAAGTGATGCATAAAATAAGAAGTTTGATAAACTTGCAGTGATTTCTGCACATGTTTGGGATTTGAAAAGGAAATATTTAGTTGAAAACCTTTGGTTCTAGATGAGTCTTTCATTCTGAGGTTGTTTGCGTTTTCTTGTGTGTTATTCAGACCACTGAAGAAAAAGAACAAAGAAATTATTGTAGGTCAAGAGGGGACATTAAATTTGACATGCTCTCTCTCTCTCTCTTTCACATACACACACACAAACACACACACACTGGCATTATAATTTGAGATGGATGTGACAGGTGTAGTTTGGGTATATATGAGGAAAACAAAGGTTGTGTTGTGTTATGTTTCAGTGGTTGTAAAAGCACAGCTGTTTTAGCTCACACATAAGCACATATGCTCAGAATATATTATTTCATATTATATATAACCAACAATGTTCCATGAAGGTTTAAGCAACTTCCATAAACAGAATATTAAGTGTGACACTGTTTGGGTCATAAAAACACATTTCACACACACCTTGTCTAAATCTAGGACCAGAAAATACAGAATAATCTCTCTGGTTGCTGACTGCAGTGTGTTGCAGATGTTTAATGTGCTTATTTAAATTTATGGCTGTTCTTGACCCAGCAAAACATACGTGATGTTAGGAATGACCTGGCTTACTGAATATGTGACTACGTCTAATGTGTGTGTGTGTGTGTATAAAGCTCTCCATAGAGTTGTCTAATAAACGGCGCCAAACATCAGGACGGCCACACAAATTATTTTCCTTGCTGCCAAATCACACTTTTCAGAGTTCAACTCATTTCTTGCTTGTGCTATTCTGTGATTTTCTCACTTTTCTGTTGTTTTTCCACCATCTTATTTATAAACTAATAACATTTACATTCATTTCACACTTCAACCACAATTCTATATTTTACAGGAAAATATATTTGATATTTTAATGATTTAAATTTGTACTTTTTATTTTGCTATAAATTTGCTACTTTGTTTGATATTTTCCTTAAATGTAAATCAAATTTTATCTAAGTGTCTTTTGGAGAATTGTTTATTGCATTACTTTATAAATGAACAAAACGCTTTTAATGACAAAACAGACATAAAACAAACAGAACATTTAAGTTTGACCTAATACTGAACTGTAAACTACATCTCTGTATTAAAATAGCATATGAAACGTTCTTTAAATAACAGCTTTATTTGATCTGTCACGTCTGCCATGCAACACAGACACGTTTCACACACTGAATAGGCGCATCTTTGCTCTCCATTTGGGCTGTGATAAGAGCAACTTCCTGGATTAAAGAGGTAGCTGTGATGTCTCTCCAGAGAGCCTGTTTGTTTGGTTAAGGCAGTTTGTTCATTACAACTCAGCTGTGGGAAGATGGGAAAGCAACCTGTCTCTAAAATACAGCAGGACTCGAGCCAACAGTTGCATCAGATATCGACAGATGCGACGGCTCCTTGTAGTGTCTTAAGTCTCCTTTATGTATGTGATGTTTAGATCATCTTATTTATATTAGACTGAATTTACATTTTTTTTAATTGACTTAAATTAAAATGTTATTTTGAATCATGTAATTTATTTTTAAACATAATCGATTACTTTAAAGGTAAAATCATGCAGTCACAAAATAAACTGTATTTTAATACGGTTCTGCTTACACAACAGATAAAGTGAAAAACAGAGAGAAAAGATTGAAAAAACTCTCAATGTCGATGCCACTTAATCCTTTAAATACTTGTTATCAGTTAAGAAATTAGAAATCATCTTTCTACAGTGTTTGACAGTGTGTGACTTCAGCTTGACTTTTAGAAGCAGTAGTTCAGTGAAATGTGAACAACCAGAATAAAGGTTATCAGTGGACAGACACAGATGGAAGCAAGAACCACAGAAGGATGAAGATGATGGGGTGAAAGTCTGTAGATACTGCAAGCTTTAGTCTGGTATACCGCCGCTCTAATGGTATTCCTCTGTTTATATCAAATATAGGTCTGTTTGAGCCCCTAAATGTACTTCTGCAATAATGCACTTTGGCTTTTTTGACTCTAAATAAATAATGCAAAAGAAATAACACACAGCGAAAAGAGATCCTTGCATTCTGTTGCTCAAGAGACAATAAACACTTCTTAAGTCTGCTTAGCCAATCAGCTTACAGCCTTTTCTGCAATGTGGCCAATCAGAGGCAGGCCCCAGAGGTCACCTGGCTCAACGGGCTAATCCCAAATTTGGCGTGTAGATTAGCGATCTCAGCTCCGCCGCCACTCACACCAAGCCAGAGGCAAACTCAGCAGCAGCCAGTAGTGTAGCCATGCAGAGTGGATTTAGCAAAACGGGATAATATTTGTTAGCATCTTGCCAGAGGTGATTAAGGGAAGGGATAAACATAAATGAGAGAGATTAGCTCTTTTCAGCCACTCTTGTGAGGGGCCTGATGTAGAAGATGTGTTAACATTTAACACGTTCTTTCAAAGTTCTTTCAAAGTTATTAAAAAACTTTCTTGCAGTAACATTAGTAAAAGGCTTTAAACATTATTTACTTTATAAGATCTTATTGTCATTCTTAGCACATTCACCAACATTTTTTTTTGAAGGAATTGTTAGGGAAACGTTCCTGCTACCTACAATTGACAGCTGGATAATGTCTGGAAGTGATAAAGTTATAATCAGATGGAGACAGAATGAGAGACATATGTCTGATTGTACTGAAAGATACATACATTAGCAACAACAGATGGAGTGGTCACTGTAGTGGCAGTGTTAACCCTGTTTGGGACAGACTGGAAGTAAGAGAGGAAAATAAGGAAAGAGACAAAAAGCCTTAGTCACGCCTGGATCTCATTACTGGCCTCGGCTGCACTGGAAAAAATAATGAAAAGCWACAATAATAAAAATAAAGATCATCACACAGGTAAGGGAGAGTTGATGGGTTTGTGGAGAGACACAAACAACCCTCAGTTTAATATCTAAGAGCTTCATGGATAGAATGAGAGAAGTTGGCTGTTATTCTTGTGGTGATGTGTGGACTGGACGAGGGTGGGGTTGGGGGTCCGAGCACTGTTATTTCAGCTGAAGTTCATGCCTGAGTCAAACCTGGGCCAGTTTCACGCTTGAGTAAAGATCATGGCTGGAGAATCTGAGGGAACAGGGACAGGTTATGAGACGGTGAGCAGGGCTGAAGATGATAAGAAAGCAAGTTTGACTCCAAAGCAGCTTGGAGGGTCATGACTTGAGGAATGCTGGGAGGGGCAAATGATCTGACAACATGAAGACCTTTTGCTACCCAACACATGTCAGCTGTCCAACCACTTTGTCCAGCAATGGCTTAAATTACTTAAATATACTTACACTGCAAACATTACAATACATCATTTATGAACAAAACATATATCTTAACATTCTCCATGATGTTAATTGATACTCAAAGTAGAATTATACAAATAGTTTTTCAAAACCCCTCTCCAACTTCCAACTCTACCATTGGCTGAGCACCACAGAACCACAGTGTTTACATTTCTATAAATAAATGTTGTTGTCTCTACAGGTAAACTAGGACCAAGAATTTTATGGAAAAACCACAGCTTCACCTTAAAAGAGTTCCATGCTATCCAGGCTTGAATGAATAACTGGTGAATGCCTGGTTTAGTTTTAAAAATAAACTAGCAGGAAAAGTGGTGCAACTTCTTGTTTATGTTTTATTATCCAGAGCACATCAGAGGCTCATTGTAAAGTCTGAGAGCAGGTTTTTATGCTAATGCATATTCATATGTTTAACATACAGCCGCTGCAGAATGAATATTGTGTGCCACGCATTTTAAAACAACCAGCGATTCTTATTATGATCTGTAAGAAGAAATGAATGTGAAGAGATTACTGTTGCTGTTATTTTTAATATTACACTGTACAAAAACATACAGACATAAACCCTAAATCAGCTGGATACGCAAATCAAGTTTTAAAAACAGTTAAAAGAATTGATAAAATTTAAAAGATTCAGTCTAATCCTAAAAATCTTAAACCTAATCTTAAAAACAAAAATAATGTAAAAAATTATGTTTTTAATAACTTTGAGAGAACCTTTAAAGAACGTTCCCTGTTAGCTGGCGGAAATCCATTAACCTTAGCTCTTCTTCTCGCCGATTTTGATGAGACACAACTATGCATCAAAATTCACGTCAGCATAGCAATTGAGTATTTATTATAAACAGTCAGAGACATAGTTTACATCACTTGACCATTTAAGTCAACGTTATATGCGAGTCTTGAGTGTCGTGGAGAACAGACTCTATATGAGGACTAAACTAAAGCAACAGACGACAGAACAGAAGCCTCCTGAGATTTATAATAATGTGAAACATGGACAAGTGCCTCTTGTAATTAATGGACCACATCATAAACACAAGCCTGCATTTCCAACCCCTGCCCACTTTCTAAAAGTCACTTAAAACCTTTTTAGCACATCACTAAAAGCTAAGATGTTAGCGTGCACCAAAAATCAGCCAAAAACCACGAATGGAACACAGCCAGCTCTTAGCGCACTAGCATACGGGACGACACCTTTGGCAGTGAGCGTCTGTTGGTTTTAAAGCAGGATGGAAGTCAATGCAAGCAGCAGAAGGAGCTTGAGAACTTAGTTCCTTCAGGCCTGACCGTACCTCCATCTTTATCTCCACGTCCTGCTTGTCAGAATGTTAAATAAATAACATTAGCCAGCCAGCAGGGCCAGAACTGTAAACAGGAGACAACTAGTATAAATACGGACACATGGCTAGTCAAAGACGCATGGCTAATGTGCCAGGCTTGTTTATAAATTATTAATGATTTTACCCTTGTCATTTTGAACAGGGTGGGAGAGGGGAAACAAAAAGGAGGGGTGGTACACTCCTGAAACAGGTTTCCAAATTATTCCTCTGTAGTTTGTCCGTCAGCCCTCCCACTGACAACATAATCCCATAATCCACCATGTTCACTTTTCCCTGTTGGCTCTCATGCAAAAGCGCTCGGGCAAATCTCACTACCTGTCATTCAAAAGCTTGCAAAGAGACAAACACAGTCAGGGAGGCTGCCAGTCAAAACACACACATGCACACGAACACAAGCTCTCAGACACAATGAAATATCGGCCCTTCTCAGAGGTTGAGCCTTGTAGATTTAACCACTCTCTCAAAGCTAATAAATTTAGGCTGTAAGAACATTTCCCAGATGTTTCTATTAAGTAACAAAAACATTGATAAAATAAATGCAGTTCAAGTTCTTCATTGCATCACAAGATCCCTGAAATGTTAGTCACATTTAGTCTGCAAAATAGCTAAAGATGTTTTTGCAACTTCAACGAAAGAATAAAAACTACTTACATAAAATCCAGCCATGAGTTAAACAGCATCACAGGTGTTTCCATTGACAATCAATGAAGGTTCAATGAACAATCAATGAAGTTTCCAATAAATAAAAATGTATCACTTCTTGAAATTTTTAGGCAACTTTCATGTAGAAAAGTTTGTATCTGTGTGTGTTTTAGGGGTGTTGGTGGTTGAAGAAAAGGACAAAGTGGGTGTGAGTTGACCAATGTGTGTTCAGATGCCTCCTGTCCTGATAATATAGTTTCATTACATGACTGAGATAATGGGAGACGTTTCAGTGCATGTTGTCCCCATCATGTTTCACTGTATGAAAGAAAAAGTTCTTCTCATTCTGTGTTCTACTGAGGAGAGTATCTAGTGCTTTTAACTAGTGCAGTTGTATGTGATGTTTAGGACTAAACATTGAATTCTTCAAGAATTCTGCTCAGAAACAGACGAATGTAAGAGGCCTGTGTCTTCAGATGGTGGAGTTTATCTCAGTCTCCTGTCTTGAGTATCTCCTGTCTGGCCTGCTGTGGGAACAAATATGTCCTCCACTTCAGAGATTGAGATAAAGCTGATCACTGGAGGTGGAAGAGGAGCGAGTGTTGATTTGACCTGAGAGGGTCGTGGGTCGGAGGGGTGGGATGTTGGGGGGTGTGGGTGGGGTAAGAGGACCAGATCCAGAGGCTTGGGTGAACATGACATACAGCAGATAAAGACCCTCCACTGGGTTAACACCCGGGCTTGTACCTCGGATTGCCCCTGAGAAGCCCCCTTTAAAGCCCTGGCATCCATCCTGATAACATGACCCAAAGTAGTTCATGTTTCAGACATATGAAGAGGAAAATGTTCTTGTCTAAATTCCACCCCTATGAAACTCTGATAGCCAAGCGTGTAGCTGTTAGAAAAGCCCTCCACAATTAATACCCCTGATGCTGGAATTAATACCCCTGATGCTGGATCCACAGAGGATATGCACATATCAGAAAGAGCGATCCAAACAGTAGCTTCAAATCATATTCAAAATAACAGGGACGTAATACCTGCTGACAGTAGATTAAGCTCTGAATGCTTCACTCAGACAGCTGCCGCAAGATGGAAGTTAAACATGGATTCAGACCAATGAGAATGTAAAAAATCACAACGTGACCTTTTGACCAGCCATCCTCCTTCAAACTCTAAACAAGAAAAATCAACTGCATATTAGAAGGGTGAAGGAGTTTTGCAAAGTCTTGTGCTTTAAGTGTTTTAATACTCCTGGCTATCAGAGATAACATTTGAAACATGCATAGAACATAGAACAAACATTAAGCCATAGATAAAACATTTAAGCAATAGAAACATTGTAAATTTCATTATAAACATACAAATAATTGCAATATACTTTAACCAAATATTTAATTATCACATATTTAATTAAATTTAGTCTTTTACTAATAATTTTTTCACAAGTTCACAAGTATTAGCAAACGATTGATGAAAATTCTAGCAACATAAGCCATTAACAATCAACACATGTACGGTAGATTGAAACTGGTCCAGTAGTCTCAGTATGTAAGGGATGATGTCACATCCATATTTAGACTCCTGACACACAACTGTTATAAAGCACAAATTTGTGTGATAATCCAGCCAAGCCCGGGCCGGAGAGGACTAAACATCGCTGGTCTCGCTTGTGCTCAGAAAATAAAACCAATATAAGTGTGATGGCAACCCATAGTGAAGAGCAGTTATATTTAGGTAAGACATGAAAGGCACTGATCCCTTAACAAAATAACAGGCAGGGGTGCTAATCTCCAGCCCAGGAGTCAATGTTGTTGATGCCTGGTGATGTACGAGTTCCCGTCACATGGAAACGGTTGCCGCGCTGTCAGAAGGATCTGTCACTCATTTTTAGCTTTTGACAGGTTGTCAATCTGTTTTATGTTTTAAGTTACTGCGTGTCATTTGAAGCGACTCTGTGTTATAAATATAACTCAAATCTCTGCTAAAAGAGACTAGAAATGAGAATTATAAGCCAGCAAATTATGTGAGAAAATGAAAGACCTTAGAAACAAAAAACTTTACCTCACCCTAATATCATTTAAACCTGTTATTTTTATTTTCTAATAAGAGAACCTGTCAGGTTTTTTTCTAATAGTCTAATGCAAATAACTATAAAAATAAAAAATGACTGCCTGTTATATCCTCATGTTAATCCATATTTAAAACATTTCTTAAATTATACAGATAAATGTTAAATCTTTTAAGCCTGATTTTTAACATTAATGTAAACAGTAAGGAGGTTAGATGAAGTGTGAACAGAAAAGATTATCATCTCCAAACTGTGTGTCAGTAGTGGTTTAATGTGTGTGTACGTGTGTGTGTGTGTGGGGGGGGCAGATATGTGATGGGGTTATGTGAGTAAGAGAATTTCTTGGCTTTACACTAACAAAAGAGCATCAATATCCATGAATCCAGCTGGAAACGACACACCAGGAGTGAATGGTATTTTAAAAGGAGCATTGATTATACACAAAACGCTTCTGCCTCTTTTCCTGATAGGGAAGAATAAATATTACCCCTTTCTTTCTCATCCTCCTTTCATTAGAAGAGTGGTTATTCTCACAGGGCCGCAAGCAAGAAAATATATCAAGCGTGGCTCTCCTGAGTCCTGAGTGATTATATCATTAGATATATATATCAGCGTTTACAAAGTAGTTTTAGGAGTATACAAACGTTAACTGAGTTAAAATGTATTATTGTACAATATACTGTTCTGTGTGTGTGTGTACCGTTAGTGTACACTATAGTATACTCTATACTATCATAACAATAACAGTTAAAAACATTTGCATCATGTTAAGAGGTCTGTACACGGTCCATGTTTATTTCATAAGTGCAAAGTATTAATGTGGTTTAATAATCATGCACATTGCATTCAAGTTATAAATTATGTATATTGTTGTTATGTACATAACGTACATAATATGTAGAAGATCTCACCTCTGATCATTCTGAATCAAGGGAACCGGCCTCTAGCTTCTAATTGGCTTCTTAGGACCACCAATGAAGAAATCCACTGGCTTGCAATGGCATGATCAGGAGGAGCTTTTGAATGTGAGGGTGAAAGGCAGGATTGTGGGATTGAAAAATGGCCCAAGAGCTAAAGAAGTAGGAGAAAGATGAGCTTTGCAGCTGATTGAGTGTACACAGAGATTTGGAGCATCTCACAGAGTATTACAATTGGTCTGTGGCCTTTGGAAGCAACGTTTTTATCTGTACCCACTAAAACGTACATCTAGGGTTTTTTAAGGATGCACTTACATATAAGCACAGTGTTAATGGTGCAACCTGTATCTAGTGATGTCGCTAGTAAGTGACACCTTAAATCCACCCAAATGTATCCCACCACCACAAGTACTTATTTTTAATCTGGATCATTTTCTTTGGTAAAGGTTTTAAAGGGGCAGCGTTCTTTTTTTATTGTTGTTAACCATATTCAATTTCATGAAGTCAACATGTTTGTACAAAAGAACAAAGTGTAGGAAATAACACACAGCTGCTGGTTCTGTCAGTCTAATGACTTCACTTACGTTAGTTAAATTTAGAAGACTTCTCGGGTCTTGGCAGACTAAACAAGCAAGTTGTACCAATGATGACACCAGTAGAGAGGTTGAACGCTGGTAGAGATGGTATGTTTGCACGGCTGTTCTTTCTCTTTTGCTGATAAGAGGGGCCGCATTCCAAGCTTTGACCCCCACCTAAGACTGTCCAGCACTAGAATATCAATGAAACACACACACACACACACACACACTAACCATCCCCCTCCAACACACTAATCATGTAGAGTCAGAGATAAGTGCAACAACATTTTTCTCTCTTTTCACACTCACAGGAAACAGAAACACAGAACTGTCAAAAAATCTATTTTGTATTTGTTGAGCTTAAAAGATTCATACATAAGGAGCAGCGCATACAGGGCTGAGATCAGATTACTATGAACAATCACAATAACATATTTTTGTTAATAATTGCAAATACAAAAAGTCTGTATATAAATATCTGTAAAGTTTTCTATATATTTCAAGGAACTTTCATTTACATAAACTAACAGACATCTCTGTGTTCCTCTGTGGTATTATAAGGATTTTAAAGGTGTTGTGTTCACCTTCAACATGTGTGGACAGTCGTTGATAAGACTACAAATGTACTGTCTCACCTCGACTAACTGGACGGGGTGTAAACTGTGAGGCGGTTGACCGATGACATTGTTATCACAGCACGACAAGCGTCCTGTCAGGTCCTAGTGTGACTGAAAAAATGAGACACGGATAACCTGATACCCAAATATACATCCACAAATTTAACACTCCTTTATATTCACTGTATATGTGTGTGTGTGTGTGCATGAATATATATATAATGTCATGTATATAATGCACACACACTTACTGTATGTATACAGTATATACATGACAGTAGTATAACATTACATTTGATCTAAATTATAGAGGTGGGCGTGTCTTTGCAAACTGTATAAATCATGCCAGCTATCTGGTCTGGTTGCTAACATACCACATGGAGCCGTTTGGGTCATTTATCTGTCTGTTTCATCCCAGAAACTCTATTGAGTGCCCCAGTACCGTCCATTCAAACTGGTCTCGTCCAGCCCTGTTGACTGTGTCATACAGCTAAAAATGATGGTCTTAGGTCAAACCCTAGTGGTCATCTTTGCCCTTTACATGTGACTGCTAAAAGGAGAAATACACATATAAGCAAATGACAAAATACCACATGAAATGAGTCTTAATAATTTTAAGAAAGAAGCTTTAACATATTTTAAGTGTTTTGACTATTTTACATTTTGGATAAACGATAACTTTAAAATTGCGATATTAAACATCACTATTTGAACATGGACCAATAAATATATCCTTGTTTTAACATTTTACAAATGATGTAGTACATACAAGAGTTTAATACTGAAATAAATGCAATACACGGATTTAGTCACTTTACGGCTCCCTCTTGCGGTCAGTGTTTGTAAGAACACCTGTAGGAAAATATCTGTACAAAGGGTGTTCAAATAGGATCTATTAGACACACTTTAAGCCTTTAAAATATGATCACATCAACACAATGAAAGCAACGAGGCAGGGTAAACAAATTTCTCAACATCTTATGACAACAAATAAGTCAACGGAGTTCTGCATTGAAAAAGACTGTTTACACAGAAGTTAATAATGAGAAGGTTTGTTTGATTTCTGTACGGACCATCCGAGATGAGTGACAGTCCTGTTACAACACAACTTTTCCCGTACGGCCCACATCACTGCGATGAAAACAAACACCCGCTCGTGTTTATTTAAACAGAAATCGAGGACTTGGCCATATTTGCCAAAGGCAAAAATAAAGGGACAAGGGTAACTATCCACCCCCCACCGTTTGTTTTATTCTTTTCATTGTGACTCCCTCCTCCCAGTATTATTGTGTGCCAAACGCTCTTGGTAAATATCGCATCTGAGAATTAATGTACCAACAGCCATTCATCTATCTCTCCCTGTGGTTTTAAGTATATGGTTGCCATGCAGTTGAGTTGACGGTGTCATTTTCCCAGGTGAGAAAGGCCACACGTTCACAAATTTCCAACAGGACAATTTAGGAAACTAGCAATGATATCAACGACTTCCTGAGGGAAATACAGCCATCGTCACTCGCAGGTGTGGTGCACTGACTTAAACCGAACCAACAAGCTTCATGGCAACTGGGATGGTGGGCAAACATGCTAAATAATTCTGTATATTCTGCCGTATATTGAATGCAAAGAGATTTTGTGTCTGCTATTTGGCTACATATAGTGGATTGTGTATTTTGGATAGTGGAGATGAGAAGGAAACGAAAAGATTTCATTGCAAACATGCAATTTGTCTCGTTGATTCCAGAAACCAATGAGCTGTCTTCATCTCTTCAATAAAATAGATAGCAAACAAAGTATTAAATAATAAACAGGGTTATTGGAATTAGCCATAGAAAATGATCGTATTTTAAAGGCAAAATCCAGGCGTATTCCAGACAACTAGGATAAAAGAAAGACAAAAAGGACATAAATACAGACTCAAGTGGGATGTTCATTATAACAAGGAGAAAAAGTTCAGGGATGTAATACTTCACAGTTTAACACCATATAAAAATACTCATGACATGACATTCACGACAATATTAATGTTTAATAACCACGGACGTATTGCAGATGCCAATCTGTTATGGCATTTAGACTCACTAGCATTCTGTTGGGTTAACAGAGAAATGTATTTTTAGAAACCAAACCACTAGGTAAATATTTAGCAACTTTTGGGAAGTTGATATGCGTGACACACTCCACCCAAGTTATTTCCAATAGCATTCCCAAACTCTAGTGTAATTATTATGCATATAGATACATGATTCACTGCTTAACATTTCATATTGTCCACATGGAATATTTGTACTTAAAAATGTTTGTCACACCACGTGGCCTTTTAAGGCTAAAGGCAAAAATGTAGGCCACTGCATTTTTAAACTAACTTTGTATAACTTTTAAACCATAGGCTTTGCATAACTTATAAGTATCCATTAGGTTGTATGAGCTACATTTTGATAAAAAATGGAAGATAATTGGAAGATGCTTGAATTACACGCATGTTATTTGCGCTTGGAGGGCAAACGAGGCGCTTCTCTGTATCTGTACGTATCTGCTGTTGTTGGCAAAGCCCTCCTGCTTGTTTTTCAACGATTAACTGTTCAGAATTACCAGCAGTTTCACTTCCAGCATTAAATGGGATGAATATTGAGGATTTATTTATTTTCATGCTCTATCCAAAGATCAACCGCTACCAGCTTACGGGGGATCTGCGCGGCTCTTGCGCGTTAAAACTACCGCACACATGACTTTGGACTTGACATTTGGGAAGGAAACCAAGCAGCAAATTCACGCAATAATCCGAGATAAATGGACGCAAAAGACGACAAAGAAAAGACTCGACGCAGACAAACTAGTCGTGTGCGTAAAACTGCATCGACTTCAGTAATAGACTAAATTCAGTAGCTCCTCTAAGCCTTAAACAATGTGTCCCATTACCATTAAATGCCATTTGTACACATTTATATGCATGTTATACACAGTGAGCTCTCTATAAACCATCAGAACCACCCTCAAGACTTTTATTTCTATTTATTTCCTGTCTCTCTTATATTGTATTTTTGTCTCTCTCGTCCACAAATAATATACTCACAACATTTGCATTTATTGCAGAACATTGCAGCCATTATGGTCATACACGAAATGTCTCAAGTAAGCAGTTCTTCACACGAGACTTGTGTTTATACGAGTTATTATCACAAGTGCACTAGAAAAAAAGAGGTTTAGCTTCGAGATTAACGCTGTGAGTATTAATGTGTCCAGCAGGGGGCGCGTCACGTCTTCTGAACGTCTTACGTCTTTCTCTTGGGTTCATTCAACTCCGTATCAGAGTAAATCAAACATCAGCCTGTTTGACTCTGTGTAACTACACAGCATGATTTCAACCAGACAATTTGACCATAATATTGTATATTAACCCTAATTTAATTTTTTATACTAGGTTTAAGATGTAAAATTAAATGAAATGAGTTAAATAGTTTCAGTGTGTAAATGGTTTAAAGTATAAACTAAAACTATTTGACTGACTGTTGTTTATAAATGTTATTTATAATTGTGCTAAATGCATGTAATAAAAAAGACTAACAAATCAAAGTTTTGATTTATCTTTAAGATTCATGACAAAACCCTTAAATAATCTGAAAAAAGAAACAATGGAAGATATTAAAAAGAAAAAGATTAAAGGTTTTAATACAGATTCATTGCATGTGTATGTATATAAATAGAACTTGTTTGTGTTTAGTTTAAATATTATATAATTTCGTTTGGATTAGAATAGATGAACGGGAATGAAAGCTTAGTTTTTATAGACCACTCTATAAATG
>JBAJNP010003729.1:0-37584 GCA_036877545.1 Yasuhikotakia modesta | reverse complement strand
TTCATATTAAACACGATCTGATGTAACGATGCGTGATGATCGAGGATCCGGAGCATCAGACGCGGAGAGAAAAACTGTCCGATGATCCGGTTAAATGAACCGTATCCGCGCATCACGGCCGTTTCTCCGTCGGGAGGTGATGAAGGTTTAACGCGCTTGTACCGCCGGGAGAGCAGCTCACCTGTGGACGCGCGCCGCCATCTTGTCTTACACGTCACCACGTCTCTGATTTAATATCCGGGGGGGCGGGGTCGCTGATCTATGTAAATTAGTTTGGGGGGAGACATTTTTTCAGATCGAGGCACACGTTTGTAAAACATCAATTTATATACAATGGAGGGATTCAAAATGTCTAGAACGTGTAAATGTTTACTAACCCTACCTGGTGGACGTGACCAGATGTCAGACCAATCCCCAAGGTACCCAATCTCACGTGGTTTTCCTCAGGCCGCTGGGTCATAATATGTTGGTTTGCCCACTTCTACGTACTGCTTATCAGGAAATAATGTCGTGACAAATCACTTAACGTGATCACCCATTCATTATTGTAATATGTTAATTGTGCCTGTACAGTAAATGAAAACGTAACATTACAATGTCGTCAGCAGCCACCCGCTGCTCTGATGTCGCTGTTGGACATTGTGACTGGAGAGAAAAAATAGCGATTTATAGTTAATATTTATCATATTTTGCCAAATTTGTTTTGTTTACTTTATATTTTCGATTACATCAGATTATTACTAGTATACACGCACTGTAATTAAATTCAAACGCGCCACGTTTACCTGTGTATATAGGGGCCGCGCGTGACGTCACAGACGAACCCTCACTGCGGTTCAGTGGGTCGAGCGCGTGCGCACACGCCTCAGCTCCTGTGTGCGCGCAGAGCGCGTCGCGTTGAGTGTCGCTGTGCCTTTATGGCTGCGGTGGATCGACGGAGCGTATCTGCAGATTGACGCTTCTCAGCGGCCATGGCTGAAGGCGGAGACGCGGAGGATGAGATTCAGTTCCTGCGGACTGTGAGTCGATTGCGGCATATTTCGTGATTTCTGCGCGCTTCTTGTTTGTATATCATCTGTGTTCCTCTCATTTAAACGCGAGCGACGCGCCAGAGCCGCGACGCTCTTATTATAACGCGCGGAGCTGAGTGCGCCGCTGATTGAATGTAACGAGAGCGACGCGATCCGCTCGAGCGTCTGAGGACGCTTTGCGCTTTTGTTTTGCGCATTGTGTTCTGCAAACTTCGCGTTGACGCGTCTGATTCATCGATTAGCAGAGATCGTGGCATGTTAGTCAAACGCTTGTTAAATTCAGTTACTAAAATGGTGTTTTTGCTGCAGGACGCATTAGGGCATCGGTCGTAAAATTGTGCGTAAAATTCAATTAAAGCAACGATGATGTGTGTATGTGGATATATTATAAGTAAAACGTCTTTTATTTGTTCCGATTTAATATAGTGATCATAAACATTTGTTGTTTTGCTAACAATTGTGTGAAACTAACACAATGCTCTTCAGACCAACATTTAAAATGTTGGGTATTCAGACAGGAACACGTCGTGCTGTATGTTTGTGTGTATCATGTGTTTCAAGCGTTACACTGGAATATTTCCATACTGGCACGTTTAGTTGATTGACAGGTCAGGGAGGTGTTATTGTGGAGGACACCGCAGAGATCCTCAGTTGCCCACTGTCTTCAGAGTAATAGATTTCCTTAATAAATGTAAGATTTTATAAGAGTAGTGTTTTGACTGAAGGAGGTGTATGAGATCTCTTCGAAATAAAGTATATTTTGGTTTCTGTTGCATGTTTGTGATGTAGTTGACTCGCAGAGCTACGTAAGATGCATTGAGGTTTGAATTAGTGCTGCATTTGCTCTCTTGTTGTGTTTCATTTATCTGTGTTTGACAGGTGAGATGTTGTGCAATAGATTTACTGACTACACAGTGTTTTACTGCAGCTCTCTCTGTTTTATTCCTTGATGGGCATGTGCAGGTTACCTTTTGCTCCTGAGTTGTTTGTTTTACCTGTTATCGAGGACAACACACACACACACACACACACACACACACACACACACACACACATCTGAGGTGTGTGTTTGAGTGTTTCTGAGACTAAAGCGCCTCAACAGTTTGTTGCGTTCTCTATGGGGGCAGCAGTGTGTGTCTTTGCATGCATTTGTGGCTGTGCATATGCTGCATCAGTGAAGTGTGTGTTAGCTCCTCTGTCTCACTGCAGAAATATTTGCCCTTCACCTGTCTGTCTCTCTATTCTTCTGTCTGTCTCTCCATCTAATCACATTTCTCTGCTGTTGTCTCTGTGAGTTGATTTAAAAGGATTATTTTTCTGTGGTTGGTTTGGCAGCTAATTTAGCTTCTGATAATATCTGATGAACACGTCATTTGCATTAAAACAATTCCTGTTTATTGTTGTTACAGGAAACAGAATTTCTTTAAATATCTGAATTTTCAGAACATTTTGCGTCAGTGTGTTTCATTTGCTGACCTTTTGCTGAAATGTTTACACCAGTCGTTTGTCAGTTTCAGCAGCGCTCGTTATGTATGGATGTGTGTATGTGTGTGTTTGGCCATTAAACTACATAGTTTTTGTGTGTGCATCTTCAGAAGATGCTGTGTCTGTTCAGTTCTGTTAATGTTTCTGCTGCTCCCCACAATGTATATGTGTGTGACTTTATTTGTTCCCCACACAATTGTAGAAAACAACAATAATGCACTAAGAAACACTAAAATGATGAGACACAGAGAAACACTGAAAAACACTGAGGGGTGCTGAGAAATGATGAGACACAGAGAAACACTGAAAAACACTGAGGGGTGCTGAGAAATGATGAGACACAGAGAAACACTGAAAAACACTGAGGCGTGCTGAGAAATGATGAGACACAGAGAAACACTGAAAAACACTGAGGCGTGCTGAGAAATGATGAGACACAGAGAAACACTGAGATGCAGAGAGACACAGCTTGTTGACTGGTTTAAATTGCACAGTATGATGATAGTAGAATGTGGTGTAGTGTACAGTATGTCATTTAAACAGATTAACAACAAACTTAATCAGCACTGTTGCTGTTCTCCAGGACTCGAATTATGGTTTTTTTCACTTATTGTGGCTGCTGTTTATTTCTTATTTACCAGTTTGTTTTTAACAAAATCTATAATCATTTAGGTCTGATTTGAGGAATCAGTAACTGAAGGCTCTAATCTCTATTAGGCTTCATTGTGAACATGGTTTTTATGTGTCCAGAACGCATTATTGAAAGACAGACAGAGCCCAGATGTAAGGTGTCCTCAGGGCAGGTCCAGATCTGCTGTACAGAGCAGCTGACAGTGTTTGGATGTGGACCTGTCTGTCTGTCTGTCTGTCTGTCTGCGTTCATGTGTCTGCATTGACTCACAGTTTCTCTTTGCCATTTTGTCCTGTGTAAACTGTTTTCAGATCAGTAGAACATTTGATGTGTAGATCAGTTTATAACTGCAAAGATTTCAGCACAGGTCTCAATCTCAAAAACAATTGAGGTATGATTGAGATCTCATTTGGGATATTTCTTACCTGTGTGAGATTATCTGAATTCTTTTTGGTGGTTATGGTGAGATGTCTGTGTAAAGACCTGTGCAGAGAGAATCTTTGGATTGTATGCTTTTGTATTATTAGTCTAATGTTGACACTGAGTCACAGGAAATAAGTTCACATGAGTCACATTGCTGTCTGAATTACAAGTGTATTGCTGCATCAGAAATCGCTTACTGTGACAGCATGTACTGAATTGCATCACGTACCTGCTGTTCAACTGTTAAAACAGTCTACATCTGCTATGTTTTCATTGTCATGTATATATGTGTTGTGATGAACTCATTTAACTGTTAAACTTTTGTCTTATATGCAGACATGAGTTTGTTAGTTGTGCTCTGTTGATTATGAGCGCATGTTTGTCTCCCACAGGAAGATGAGGTGGTTTTGCAGTGTGTAGCGTGTATTCAGAAAGAAAACCGTAAGTTCTGCCTGAGTGCTGAAGGTTTAGGAAACCGGCTATGTTACCTGGAGCCCACATCAGAGGCCAAGGTTAGTATCACACCCGCATGTCCCCAAAAGACTGTCTCAGACTGTCTTGGTTTATGAGGACTTTGTAGTAATGCTTTTTATACTGTACAAACTGTATATTTGATCCCTTCACCCTACCAAAAATACACCAATAAGAACTGTATGTTTCATTGGAATGTAAGCATAGAAGGGTGTGTGTATTTTTGAGCTGTGCTGTGTGATGCTCTTCATATGAACGTGAGAATTTACAGTTGATATAGGATGTTTAGAAAATGTACTAAACTTACGTCATACGATGTCTAATGTGAAACATTGTGATGAGTGATGTCATCAGGGTTTTGATATTTAAAGCCTGTGCATTAATATTAATAGCGGTTCCCTGATGGCCACAATTCATGTATTTACCCAACAGTATAACTGTGAGAGTAAGTATTGAAATAGATTTTTTTTTCTTCAATCTCATATTTATTGCCTTTAGGGGTTGTCTTTCTTTCTGAACATGGTATTGGGATGCTGAGGATTGTGGGGGATGGGGCGGGGCGATGGATCCTGATGCTGCATCAACATCAACAATCAGAATTCATCTCAAGAACGTAAAAATGTTGAATAGATTTTTAGAATTTGCTATAATAAATTGATTAGACTATAAATAAATAATAATAAATTGATTAGACTATAAGCTCAGTTAAAATTGTATTTTAAATGTTTCTTAAATGTGTCTGCTGACATAGGAGAATTTGATGGTCATTAGAAGAGACAGGGTTGACGTATCTTTGCTCTCACTGTGGCTTTGTCTTCATTGTGTGTTTAGTGTTCTTATGAGGGCTATTGCCCCAGAAAGAAATCATGATGTAGATGAGAGATGTCTGATTGTTGAGACCCTGCTGGGTAAAATCACAGTCTTAAATGTGGTCACCTTTCATCACACAGAAACGCACAGAGTGTTTATGTGGAACACAAAGAAGATATTTTGAGACGTAACAAAAACTGTTTTGTTTCCATACAATTGAAGTTTGTGTGTGCCACTGTTGTTTGGTTGCTAACATACTTCAAAATATCTTTGTTTCGTGTTCCTCAGAATCACAAAAAGTCACAAGGTGAATGTAAAGACATGAGGGAGAGAAAGGATAAGAGGAAGAGGGTTTTTTGATGAACTGTCACTTTAAAAGAAGAACTTCAGTTATGATTGACGTTTTCAACAGGAGGGAAACATTGTAAAATAAGAGTGTATAATAATGTCAACCAATCAGACAGAAGAATCATTTTAGAGGCAAGACAAATTTTATTTTGGTAAAAGATCATAAAGGCAATTTTCATTTTTTTATGAACCTCAGTAAATTAGTATTTCATTATCATCACAATCCTGGACTCATGAGGATTTTCCCAGCAGCTGTAATGACAGAATTATGATGTCTAAAGTTTAGATGAAATCTCTGTTAAGGTGGAGCGACAGTGATTTATGAACAGAAGACTGTTACTGCAGTCGCACTGCCAGCTGCCCTCAAAACCTAGTTTTCAGTCCATGTTCAGCAGAGAGTTGCACAGGCAGAGGACAAAGACTGCGACTGCTCATTAGACAGATAGTGATACTGTATGAGACATGCTCGTTTTAATTAATATGTAGCTTTCACATAATATGCATAAAATGAAGACTTAGTGCAAAGAACAAATGTAGAACAAATGCATTCTTACACATGCTTCTAACTTAACCTGTATAAACTCTATAAATACAAGTTGTCTTATACATATGAATTTACAATTTTGAAAAATATATATTTAAATCTTATTTTTATTACTAATAACTTATTTGTTGAAACATGAATACAAGCTATGTTTCATACACAGTGTTTGATGTGGTTTTGATGATGGTTTAGTTTAGATCCTCTCACAGAGTTTTTTGTGCAGCACCTGTGCTACATCTGTGACCTCATAATAAAAGCAGCTGAAGCTCTAGAGAACTTTTCTGCAGCAGACCTGGATCCATGTGGATGTCAGCATCTACTTTCTGAGAGTTCATTGTTCATTAATCTTGTAGCAGAACTGCATATCTTTGCTCACCTCAGACTGTCAGCAGGTTGTTCTTTGGCTTCTGTCCCAAACCTTAAGGTGGTCAGTGGAGGTTTGTTAGAAGATAGAAGACATAGACAATTATTCCCCACCAGCAGAACGAAATGAATGATGTCCTGAGGTCTTTCAGCGCCTGGAGTCAGCTTGAATCATAATTACACATAGGTAGAGTTAAGAACCTATATGTAAGGTGAGAAAGACACATTATTTACTAGAACAGAATCTAAACAATTTGATTGGGTTCTTCATTAGAGGGAGGTCATTAGAGCGTCAGTCGTTCTTATCTTGTGTTCCGCTGTTAACAGTAAATTAGTGTGTGGGAGAATCTGATTGTTGAGTTGATGAACCAGTTGGTTACTGGGTGGAAATGGAGTAATATTGCTTCAGTAACAGTAGATGAGGGTGTTCGTAAAAGCATGGTAATCAGGTATACCTGTCTGTGAATTTACTGTTTGTAAAATAAATAAAACTGTAAAATAAACATTGATGTGTGTGAGGTTTCTGATTGTGTTTATTGATTGCATTGTGTGTGTGTGTGTTAGTATTTTCCTCCAGATGTATGTATCTGCAGTTTTGTTCTGGAACAGTCTCTTTCTGTGAGAGCGCTGCAGGAAATGCTTTCCAAAACAGGAACAAACAATAACGTAAGTAAAAAATGCTTTAACTGTTATTCTTAAAATAGTGTGTTAGTTCTGTCCACTTTTACACTGCAGTAGTGCGTCTGTTCTGTTTTACCCTGTAGTAGTGTGTCTGTTCTGTTCTGTTTTACGCTGCAATAGTGTGTCTGTTCTGTTCTGTTATACGCTGCTGTAGTGCGTCTGTTCTGTTTTACGCTGCAGTAGTGCGTCTGTTCTGTTCTGTTTTACGCTGCAGTAGTGCGTCTGTTCTGTTTTACGCTGCAATAGTGCGTCTGTTCTGTTCTGTTTTACGCTGCAATAGTGTGTCTGTTCTGTTCTGTTTCACGCTGCTGTAGTGTGTCTGTTCTATTCTGTTTTACACTGCTGTAGTGTGTCTGTTCTATTCTGTTTTACACTGCTGTAGTGCGCCTGTTCTGTTTTACCCTTTAGTAGTGTGTCTGTTCTGTTCTGTTTTACGCTGCAATAGTGTGTCTGTTCTGTTCTGTTTTACGCTGCAATAGTGTGTCTGTTCTGTTCTGTTCTGTTTTACGCTGCTGTAGTGTGTCTGTTCTGTTCTGTTTTACACTGCAGTAGTGTGTCTGTTCTGTTTTACACTGCAGTAGTGTGTCTGTTCTGTTCTGTTTTACACTGCAGTAGTGTGTCTGTTCTGTTCTGTTTTACGCTGCAATAGTGTGTCTGTTCTGTTCTGTTTTACGCTGCAATAGTGTGTCTGTTCTGTTCTGTTTTACGCTGCTGTAGTGTGTCTGTTCTGTTCTGTTCTGTTCTGTTTTACACTGCAGTAGTGTGTCTGTTCTGTTCTGTTCTGTTTTACACTGCAGTAGTGTGTCTGTTCTGTTGCATAAAGTAGTGCAGTGTATTGTCTGGTGCGCCGCTGATCTCTGTGTAGCCACTCACTGCTGTGGACACACAGTTCTGCAATGACCTGCACGCTGACCTCTAATTGTCCACCTTTGTGTGGGTGACAGTAATCTGTGTATATATTTGTTTTGATGTTTGAACTCTCTAGTAAATGACACTAATGATTTTGTTCATGTTGTGTGATGGGTTTTTATCTCCTGCCCTTACAGCAGTTCATTAGAAAGGTAAGCAACACGCTCATCAGCAAATGTCACAATATATTTGTGCTCTTTCAAAGTTGTCGGAAATTGACATCAGCTGACATTTGAGTGTTGTGCTGACAGGCCGCACACAGTGCAGGGCACAGAACGTTACTGTACGGCCATGCTATTCTCCTGAGACACTCCTTCAGTGCGATGGTGAGAGAACTTTTCTCCTGTTATCAAATCCAGCTCAGATCATTTTTGCATCTTCTGTAAAACTCTTTGTGTTGCAGTATCTCACCTGTTTGAAGAGCTCCAGATCTATGACAGATAAATTATCTTTTGATGTTGGACTGCAAGAAGATTCAACAGGTTTAAACAGATTAGTTGAGAATAGATGTTCCTGAATGTCAGCAATATTAAAATGTATTGTATATTTATATCTATCTTGCAGATGCAGGAATGTACAGAGTTTTCTGTCTTCTGTGTGTTTCTGTGTTTCAGGTGAGACGTGTTGGTGGACAATTCATCCAGCATCTAAACAGCGATCTGAAGGAGAGAAAGTTCGTATTGGTGACGATCTTATTCTCGTCAGTGTCTCATCTGAGCGTTATCTTGTGAGTGTCAATCACAGACCAAGTGCACCAAACATGAGTCAGGAATTCACATTTCAAACTGAGACAGAATTTCCTCCATCATTCCTAAGTAAAGCTGTAAAGCAAAAATGTCCATCATCTTAAAGGAGCTGAAATGCGCCCTAACCGTTCAGATTATGGTTAACAGTTATGGTTAACTTATTTTGTGCATTATAAGGACTCTAATCTCTGTTTTGTGTCATTTATAAATACTGAACAGGGGAAGAAAATCCCCAGTTGTTCAGATAAATGACATACACTGTCATTTATAACAACATAAGCTGCTGAAAGTCTAGATATACAAGTGAGTTAAAACTGTCCACAGCTCCCAGTGAGGCTGCCCTCATTCAGAAACACCTCATAAATACAGCTATATTCTTTAAATGTCCTCATTTAAATAAGCAGACTTATTGTGTACACGTCCAGTTAAACAATCATGGGATGCTAGTGTGTCATAGAGTTGACTAGAATGTGTGTTGCTATGGTAACAATTACATCCCCACAGCATCTGTCCATATCAAATGGCAACATCCAGGTGGATGCCTCCTTCATGCAGACACTGTGGAACGTCCATCCTATCTGCTCGGGAAGCAGTGTGGAGGAAGGTACGATTGTATCATGGCATTCAACTTTCCATCTCTGTTTGGACGCTTTCTTTGTTGTTTGCTTAGCCAAGCGTTGCTAGTACTGTTTAAGATGTGATCTGAAAAGGTAAAACCACTTAGATTTTTGTAACAAAACTCTAGTTTTATTACTTCACTTGATATTTATTTTGTCCTATAGGATACCTTCTTGGTGGTCATGTGATGCGTCTGTTTCATGGGCATGATGAGGTTCTGACTATTCCTGGGTCTGATCAGAGTGAAGAGGAACAGAGGTAAACCCTCATATTAGATGTTGTCCTATTCTAACAAATCTAATGTCCTGTGTTGTGTAGCAGTTGCTTTTATTCAGTCTACTTACAATGTGGTGATTCACCCTATTAAACAAAGATACAACAGTTCTTCAGAGCACTGATAGTGTTTTGAATTGTTCAGTGTTAATGCAGATTTACACAGAGGCTGTTATTGATGGAGGGGACAGTTAAACTCTGTATTTGACCATCAGCAAACTCCACAAGCGAATGACACGGGGGGAAGCTGAAGCATTTTGAGTGATCAGACTCTCTCTTCATCTTTTGTGCTGTTTTGAGTCTGTCACCTGCTGAAAGTTTCTCTAAAGAATGTTCTGCATCTCAGCAGATTGTCAGATTTATCTTAGAAATGTCAGACATTTATCACAGTGATGCACTGCGCTATGTTGTGCTACGCTAACATGCTAGCAGTTGTGAGGTGATCAGCTCATTCTTTGACCTTTAAACATCCGTAAAGACCGATAAATAACTGATCAGTCAGGAATAACTCACCTTTAGGATTATTAAATACACAAACTCTCACTCATTCTGTCAGCTGATGTCATCACAGATGAGTTTATGAGTATGTTATATTTGATGTTTTGGATTGTGTTTGTGGTGTTTTTCAGGATTGTGAATTATGAGACAGGCAAGGCAGGAGCTAAAGCGCGATCTCTGTGGAGACTGGAGCCTCTTCGTATCAGGTGTGTGTCTGAAGTTAAACACGGTTCAGCTGAAGAACACACACTTCCTGATCTCTCAGTGCTTAGGGTCGCAATGTGTGTGTGTGTTTGTGCGTGTGCACAGTTGGTGTGGCAGTCACGTCCGCTGGGGTCAGCCCTTCCGCCTGCGTCACCTCACTACTGGTCACTATCTGGGCCTGGTGGAGGACAGAGGGGTTGTGCTGCAGGACCGTGAGAGAGCAGACATCACATCTACCGCCTTCTGCTTTAGAGCATCAAAGGTGTCAAACACGTCAGCGTGCTGTAGACACACGTCTCTAAAAATGTATGTTACTGACTGGAAAGAAATGTTCCAGCAGCGAATAAATTCAGCAGAGTCTAATTCAAATTTTCAGCTGCACACCCTCAGAAACAAACCATTTAATCCAATGCAAAGACACTCCACACACACACACACACACACACAATGTTTATTTACCATCTTTTCTTATCTTGTTCATAATTTCATGTTAAAAAGTCCACTGTTAAATGTACACATTTCATATTATTTTTATCCTTTAACTGGCACCTTATTTTAATACCACGCTACAGTTTGTTGCTGTTTGTACATTTCTTATGTAAACTTGTTTGGTTTTATGTAGAATGCTTTAGCAAAATTGCACCTAAACACAATCGTTCCAGTAAAATAGAAACAATGGAAGTGTTTCTTTGTGACGTTTCAGGAAAAGCTGGAGTGGAGTGTTAAGCGTGATGTTGAGGGGATGGGGGTTGCTGAGATCAAATATGGAGACTCTCTGTGTTTTGTGATGCACGTGGCGACAGGTCTGTGGCTGTCCTATCAGGCACCTGACGTGAAGTCAACTCGCCTGGGCCCTTTGAAGCGACGAGTGAGTCTCTGTTCTCTTTGTAATCATGTTTCATCCCTTGATTATGACAACAGCTGAATGTTTTTCCAAGGTTTCATTAAAACACACATGAAATCTTTGCAGGTTTGTCTTCATTCAGAAGGACATATGGATGACGGTCTGACTCTGCAGCGCTGTCAACACGAGGAATCACGGGCAGCACGGATCATTCGCAACACCACACGACTCTTCAGAACCTTTATCAGGTACCAGCACCCACGTACACACACGTGCAGACCCTACCTCTGTCTTGCTGCCTGCCTGCTTGCCTATCTGTCTGTTTGTCTGTCTGTCTGTCTGTCTGTCTGCAGTAAGGGTTGTACACCTAGCTTTGAGTTCAGTTCAGTCTTGTACATTAGGATGCCTGTCTGTCACCAATTTCCCTGCCAGATGGTGTGGTACATGTTACCACACACACACACAGCTGTCAGGCTGTTTTTATCTTTCACATGTCTGGAATGTTCTGCATGAATTATAAGTCTTGTGTTCCTAATGTTAAGCTCTTCACTAAAACTGTTTTCAGCAAGTAAGTTTCATCACGTGCCGTTAGTGATGCATGGAGCCTTCCGGATCACAATTATATCTGTCTGTTGAATCTCTCAGTGGACCCCTAGGTGTATTCTTTACATTAACTTTACATTGTTAACATGTAAATTTTACGCTTTGCCCAAAACTCACCTAAAAATAGTTATGTAAATTATTTAAAAATTTAAAACATTTCACTTACAAAATTAAAAGATAAGAAAAATAAGAAATTATAAAGGTTATTTCAGAACCCATATGTTTTGCTTATTTTAGGTCAGTTCAACTAAAGTAATTTTTTGTTTATTGTGAATAAGGCCTTTATTTCAGAGTGTTAACCTGAAACGTCTCCACTCCTTTGACAGAGAACTGGAGAGTCTGAGTGGAAAGAACCATGTATGTGTGGTTCTGCCTATTGAAGAGGTTCTCCAGACACTCAATGATCTGATCACGTACTTCAAACTGCCTGATCCTGATCTGGAACATGAAAGAAAACAGAATCAGCTGCGCTCACTCAAGAACCGACAAAACCTCTTCAAACAAGAGGTGAATTTCACGGTCAATCACGGAGTTTCAACTTCACTGCTAGGGACAGTTTTTATGACTGCATGTGCTATTTATTGCCCCTGATCACCTGATCCCACACACACACACAATTCAACAGAACAACAAACATCCTGCATAGGACCCTATAATTGCACACACTCACACATGCTGTGTGTGTGTGTGTGTTTTAGGGGCTGCTCTCTCTGGTGTCTAAATGCATAGATCGTCTGAGTGTTTATAACAGTGCGGCTCATTTCTGTGAACACACTGGTGAAGATGCAGGTGCCGCATGGAAAGACATTCTGAATCTGTTGTACGAACTGCTAGGTAAGAACACAACAGTCTTCATATCTGAGAGTGTTGCACACACATACACACAGTGTCACATCCCCTCTCAGGTGACTGACTGATTTAATAGAAGGATTTTCAAATATATATGTTTGTACATGTATGTATATGTGGGTGTTTGTCCAGATTAGTTCTGCCAGCTTAACTTGACTCGGTTCAGAGTCTTGAACGGACACTCCTGAACTCACTGATGTCTGTCTCCTGATGAGTGTGTCATGAACAAGCCTGCACACACACACACACACACACACACACACACACAGTTCCTTGAGTTTACTCTTAACTGAGTTTCTTCTGCCCTTGTTTTGCCATCTGTGAGGTGACCCAAACCGGGCGTTCACTGTCAGTTGCCCTCATTTGGAGGATTCATACATTAATATTCATGAAAGCATCTCCATGAGGAATTGCTGCTCTGTCCTTGTGATATTTATAAAGTTCTGTAGCATATTTTTAGGTGTGATTCTGAAGGTTGTGATTCTGAATACTCCTTGATGCATTAAATGCACAAGGAGTATTAATGTTTACATTGGCTGATAGGACTCAACCTGTGACCTCCTGCTGTCTTTATAGCCGCTCTCATCCGAGGAAACCGAAATAACTGTACACAGTTTTCTCAAAACCTGGACTGGCTGGTCAGTAAACTGGAAAGACTGGAGTCATCTTCAGGTGAGTCTTTAAAATCTGAATTCCAGTGCAGACTTGCTCAGATTTAAGTCATCAGGGTCTCTGTATTGAAGAAAAAAACTTTTGATTGGACTGATTTGATTGGACTTTGTTATATTTCATTTAGATTCTTTTGCTAATTTATTTGTGCTTATGTTTCAAAGGTTTGTCTAAAATACATGGCAGTAAACGTTCACCCGTTTGGTGAAACTAATTACCATTAGTGTCAGGCGGTAATCCCGCGAGTATGACCGCATAGTTTGTGATTGGTTTAATTATGCAGTGGTACCTTATTGACAAATATTTACGATAAATAATTGACAGTGGTATTGGTAAGGGTTTTGGATTAATAGTGTGTGTTCTGCTGTTACAAGCCCTTTGTGTTTCTCAGGGATTTTGGAGGTTCTTCATTGTGTTTTGACTGAGAGTCCAGAGGCTCTAAATATCATTCAGAGAGATCACATCAAAACCATTATCTCTCTGCTCTACAAACACGGACGCAACCACAAGGTCTGTCTGAGCAGCAGCACTCCCTCACAGAAGTTACACAAGCAGCCATGAGCTTATGCATGTATGAGGTCTGTGTCGCTTTGTGGAGTTTGCAGGACAGAGCATTTGTGAAAATTAGATGTGTTAATTGAAATGTTACACATTTTCAATTACCCGTAAGAGCTGTAATCATTATTATTTCATGGATCACTTTTAAAACCCACAGCCGGAAGTAACTGATTCACCATGCTTGACCGCAATCAAACACTCAGTGTAGTCTTGTGTAGGCTTTGAGTGATAAAGCCTAACTTACGGTAAACACCTTTGAATACGGTTCTATCAGGACACAGTTTATGCTGACAAAGGTGTGAGAATAAGCAGGTCAGAATCAAAACACATAATGAGCTGTAACCTTTATCATTAAGCTTTCTGTCTGTTAATACTGCATTTCAATTTCTACTGGGATAAGTGTTATTCTGCTATTACTAACTAGTATAGTTAGCAGCAGTTGTGATATAATACCTTCTGGTATTTGGTTTTGTGCCTCTGGTCAAGACCGTCTTCAACATTCACTCACTAATAAAGTGAAGATACTCATTGAGGGCAATTCAGTCAAGCAGAAACTGCAGGAAGCTTTCAGGCTGCAGAGACAGAAGACTGCAGACTGTACAAACATGAAATTCATTCTCATTCAGAGTTTCCTGTGCCCAGATTTTGGATGTTCTCTGCTCTCTCTGTGTGTGCAATGGGGTCGCGGTGAGAGCCAATCAGAACCTCATCTGTGATCACCTGCTGCCCAAACGAGACCTTCTCCTCCAGACACGATTGGTCAATGATGTCCAGAGGTGAGTGTTCTCCTCACCTTAAAGATATGTGACGTTTATGCACATAATGAGCATTCCATTGCTTTAAATGACAGGCTAAACTACTGATTTTGTGTGTGACCCATGTTTGTGTGTGTTTGTAGCATGCGGCCCAACATCTTTGTAGGTGTAAGTGAAGGTTCTGCTCAATACAGGAAGTGGTACTTTGAGCTTATGATCGATCGGGTGGATCATTTCCTGACCGGTGAGCCCTCACACCTGCGAGTGGGGTGGGCGTCCACTAAAGGTTATGCTCCCTACCCAGGAGGAGGAGAGGGCTGGGGGGGTAATGGAGTTGGAGATGATCTCTACTCGTATGGCTTTGATGGACTTCACCTGTGGTCAGGTTGGTAATGATCAGATTGTGACCTCACATATAAAACGTCAAAACGTGAAAGCGTTTTCTCGGGTTGCCATGTAGGGCGGATTCCCCGGACCGTGGCATCAGTGAAGCAGCACATGTTGACGTCTGAAGACGTGGTGAGCTGTTGCATGGATCTGAACACTCCCAGCATCTCCTTCAGAATAAATGGGCAGCCGGTTCAGGGCATGTTTGAGAACTTTAACATTGATGGGCTGTTTTTTCCTGTGGTCAGCTTCTCTGCGGGAGTCAAGTGCGTACAACAATGGGGTCAAAGAGTCACTTTCAGATAGGAAGGAGTTTGATTCTTCATTTGTGTCTTATGTTGTCAACTCTTAACTCTGCTCAGGGTGCGTTTCCTGTTAGGTGGTCGTCATGGAGATTTTAAGTTCCTCCCACCGTCGGGTTATGCGCCCTGTTACGAGGCTCTGCCGCCTAAAGAGAAGATGAGGGTGGAGCCAGTAAAAGAGTACAAGCGGGATGTGGCCGGCGTCAGAGATTTACTGGGTAACGCCCATTTCACGTCCCAGGCCTCATTTATACCGAAACCTGTGGACACATCTCAGGTACGCACAGCGTGTGATTGTGGCACACACTGATTGTGGCAGTGTGTGTAAAGTATTTAAACATCATGCTTGTGTCTCAGACTGTGATGCCTCCCCATCTGGAGAAGGTTCGGGATCGTCTGGCTGAGAACATTCATGAAATGTGGGGCATGAACAAGATTGAGCTGGGCTGGTCCTATGGGAAGGTAACTGATGGCTCTGCAAACAGATACATATACAGAATATCTTCGCTTATTTATGCTGAGAACAGTAACGCAGAATTACTGTAGACCTTGAGTATCATGTAACCTGTTTTCATGGTTTGTTGAGTGCATCGTTTTGCTTTCTCTTTTATAATTTGCACTTCAATAAAATCAGAGGGTAAGTGATTATAAAGCTCATCCTATTTCATTGTGATGTCCACATTGATGTAGAAAGATCAGATCATCATTTTCATGTGTGGAGTCTTTGATTGATATAAAGGCGCCATGGGTTCCAAAAGCAAACTACGGCAGTTTACAGCTACTGCAGTAAAGAATTAATAGTAACTTTGGTTCAGTGTGTTTCTTTGGATTTTTTTTACCTTGTTGCATTTGTGGCCCTTTATAAAAGCAGATCAGAATTAAAACCCACAGATGAATGTGTTTGTGTTTTTGTAATGGTTCTATCTGTCCAGTTTAATCATTGTCTGTCAGTTGAGAAGTTTTAATCTCGCTAAAGTCTCAGTTCAACTCCAGCTTCTGTTTCAAGGCTCAGCTGCCATGGACAGAAGTGAATGTTTTCATGACACACGACTCTGAGATGAGAACAGCAAGGAGATAATTCTAATGAGAGAGTGAGAAAGCGAGAGCTGTGACTGCAAAAGTTCTGAGAACACCAACTAATACATGTCAGGCTAAACTAGACAGACCCTCTCATCACATCACATTAATCACCAAATAACAATAAACCAAATCTCAAAAAGAAAGTAAACATTTCTATGTAGACCGTTGGAAAGTGAAAGTAAAAACAAAAGTATACTGATAAATAGAAGGTGTGGTAGAATCTCCTCCACTGTTAGAGACATGAGCAGAGACTCCGTACCAAAACAGACCCGTGATCACTGTCTCCACCTCACCAGAGTTTTCCTTTACCTCCAGAGGACCAAAGCAGCGAACAGTCACTCCGCATACACGCTATTTCATTCTGCAATTACCCAATTTCCTTTTGTTCATAAGTTCATGTTAAAATTTCACCTTTATATTAATATATTAGGATTTTGTAGAATTTTATCTTTTAACTCTTAATATTACTTGTGTATAGCAACTAGTTTGTTGTCATTTAAAACTGTATGTTTCTTTAGTACTTGTTTATTTTTTTCTGTAATACTCTGATCAGTTTAAATGTAAAGGTAATCGTTTCTGTACAGTACTTCCCATTATTATTGAGAGAATGTTTAGTTCTAGACACATGTAGCATATTGTGATGCTTGATATCAGTCTGAGTGATTTTAACATTCAACAGCAGTTAAAATTGTTATTGCTCTTTCTATAACAATCTGTAAGACAATAACAAGTCTTTTAAAATAATTGTCAACTTTCCAAATAGCTTCAATCAATTGAACGCCAGAGACATTACAGGGCAAAACAGTGTTTCATCACATTTCATTGTTTCCCTGTGGTCTGCTTTTAATGTTTAGTCGAGGTTTTTGCCAACAATCACATTGTGCCAAAAGCAGTTTCCACCTTCTGTTTGACATGATGATAAAATAACTGTTTCTACTTCTGCAGTAAACTCTTAATCTGAACAGATGAATGAAATTCAGATTTCTCGTATGATCTGAGCCATTCCCAGCATCATACAGACTCAAGGGTTTTTGTTCCAACACACTCTTTTATGCTAACGCAATTTAGAAAAGACTCTCTGTTAAACACTCAGCATGTTTTCTGAAGGTTTGAGCAACTCATCAGCTGCAATGGAGCATTATAGCATGTTTATGATTCATGATGAGTTTTAGTCTTTTATTAAAACTCTGTAGCCCAAATCTCCTGAAAAACATGCAGCATGATGCTGAACAACTGTGACCTTTAGACAGTCTGTGGGTTTTATCTCTGTGTGCAGACGTTTCAGAGCTGCTTTAATTATGTGGTCTTGTTGTCGTGTGTTTTGTGTGTGTGTGTGCGCGTCTGTCCGGTGTGCTGCATATAAAACTGATGGATGCATATTCATTCTTAGATCAGAGAGGATAACAAACGCCAGCACCCATGTCTTGTGGATTTCTCCAAGCTGCCAGAGACTGAGAAGAGTTACAACCTACAGATGTCAACAGAGACGCTGAAGTAAGATCAGGGCACGTTTTGTTTCTGGCTGCAGGCCTCACTGTATGCTGTGGTACAGTAAGTGTTTTAGACGTTACCTAGGGTGAGTCTTAAAGTAGATGGTGACTTTTAAACCCTACTGTGGTCTGCAGTAGCTGCTGTAGGGTTGATTTGAGTTTGCATTACAGATTCATTAACCTTCATGCTTCAAATAGTTCAGGTTTGAATGCAGATTGTTCTGTTGACGTGCTATTATAATCAATAAAACCATTTCACATGTGGGAGCATAGAATCCTTTATGTATTGTAGGAGATGACCAGACAATCATGGAAAGGGCACCTGCTAGCCAGCCGCAACAACTTAGCAACGCTCTAGCAACCATCCGCAACAGCTTAGCAACGCTCTAGCAACCATCCGCAACAGCTTAGCAACGCTCTAGCAACCATCCGCAACTTAGCAATGCTGTGGCCACATGTTGTTTAGGTGTGCCACTTATCAATAAAGATAATCAAACTGAGATCATGTAAATCATGTTTGTGTTGTGTGTTTCAGAACTCTTCTGGCTTTGGGTTGTCATATAGTTCAGGTGAGGATCAACGCTGAGGAAGACCTTAAGAAACTCAAACTGCCAAAGAAGTGAGTGTCAGATGAGCTGTGACATTCTAATGACAGTCTTGACTTTTGTCAGACTATATTTAGCCATATCTGTATCACTGGACTGGGTAAAGGTTCACTCGTGTTTAGTCGTGTTTCTATCATTGTGAGTTTGTGTACCATTACGGACTTTCTGTGTGTGCTGACATTAGGAATGTTGTGTGCTTTGTGAACAGCTATATGATGTCTAACAGTTATAAACCAGCACCACTGGACCTGTCTGGTGTCAAACTGACCCCGGGACAGGAGCTGCTGGTGGAAAAACTGGCAGAAAATGCCCATAATGTTTGGGCTAAGGATCGCATCAAGCAGGGCTGGACCTATGGCATACAGCAGGTACTGGATCAAGAGTATCAAGAGTAGTCTGAGAAAGCATGCCTTCCTATTGATTTATTACAATAAATTATAATATATAACTGAATAAACCACACAATAGAATGGTTTGCTTTTACACTGGGCTAGATATAATTATGTTCCTGGAGTCAGACATCATCAGAGCAAAGCCCTCACAATGAACACAAATTACCAATTAATGCCTTAATTAAGCCCGGAAAACCCAGGAGCATAAAGTCAAAGCATTTTCTTCTCTGCAGGACGTGAAGAATAAACGAAACCCTCGTCTGGTGCCGTACGCATTGCTTGATGAGAGAACTAAGAAGTCGAACCGTGACAGTCTGCGAGAAGCCCTTCGTACACTGATTGGTTACGGCTACAGCGTTGAGTCACCTGACCAGGATGCAGGTGAGTCAGCAAAACATCCTGCTCTGATTTATAATTAATCATTAGTTTTTTTTTTTATTAATTTTAATTTTTGAACTAATAAAAAGTTTTTGAATAATGTAAGTGGATCTATGATGAAGATAAAAGTGTGTGTGTGTGTGTTTGTGCGCGTGTTTGTGTGTGCGTGGTGCACGTGCGGTGTGTGTGTGTGTCTCTTTCAGCAGGTCATGTGGTGGAGAGGTGGAGTATTGATAAGATCCGGTTCTTCCGCGTGGAGCGCACATATGCAGTAAAAACAGGGAAGTGGTATTTTGAGTTTGAGGCAGTGACGGGGGGGGACATGCGCGTGGGCTGGGCTCGACCAGGCTGTAAACCGGATGTAGAACTCGGAACGGATGACCAAGCATATGTCTTTGATGGACATCGGGTGAGTTTGAAACATGAGTCATGTACTGCTGTAGTGTCTGTTCTAACCATGACAAGGGATCACAGCTGGACACTAAGTGAACTTTGCTGAAATGAACAGTATGCAGATTTTGTACGATTTCATTTTTTGCTGAAAGGTCTGCTCATCACTCATGCATTGCAGTGTGTTTGTGAAATCTCAGTTTTGTTGCTGATGTTGTTTAATGGATGTTTGCCGCAGGGTCATCGTTTGCATATGGGTAGTAGGCTCTTTGGCCGCTGTTGGCATGCTGGTGACGTGGTGGGCTGTATGATAAACATGGAGGATAAATCCATGATCTTCACCCTTAATGGAGAAATTCTGATCACTAACAAAGGCTCGGAACTCTGTTTCGCTGACTTTGAGATCAGTGACGGTTAGAACACAACTTCTTACAGTGACTCAATGTCATATGTGCCTGTTTCCATGGGCTGGATTTTATTCATTTAAAAATGAAACTTCTGCCTCTAGGTTTTATTCCTGTCTGCAGTTTAGGACTTTCTCAGGTTGGTCGTATGAATCTGGGCAAAGATGCCAGCACCTTCAAATTCTACACCATGTGTGGTCTGCAGGAGGGCTTTGAACCATTTGCTGTCAACATGAACCGTGAGGTAACCATGTGGTTTAGCAAACGCCTTCCCACTTTCTTCAGTGTGCCAAAGGACCACAGTCACATCGCGGTGAGAATAAGCTTTAAACTCTCACAAACACTAATACCCTAAAGAAAGAAAGAACACTTTGGATGGAGCCTTGCATGTAACTGTTTTGTTTTTAAGATCTCCTCTGGGTTTACTAATGGCCTCAGACTAAAAGTGCATGAATTCTCACAGGGTTATTTCTATTGTTTGGCTCATTATGATTGATTTGGTTCTGTTTGTTTCATTCTGAACAGTGTGACTTTAGAGACTCACCAGCGTTTTAATGTGTGCAGGTCACAAGAATTGATGGGACAATTGACAGCCCACCCTGTCTGAAGGTCACTCATAAGATGTTTGGAACGCAGAACAGCAACACTGACATGGTCTTTTGCAGACTGAGCATGCCTGTAGAGTTTCACACAAGCTTTAGGAGCTCCTCAACACATCTGAATGGAGGCCATGAGGAGGAGCCCCTCAAAGTCAAACAAAGGTCCGATAAAGATCACTGCCAACAGCAGCTTCAGTTTATTCCGAATTAAGAATTAAAGAGCAATTCAGAAAGTTACTTCATCTGTCAGGATACAAATGCAGTGAGCTTTCTCTGATCTGAATAATGGCACAGTGTCGATGATGATGTTTGTAGCTGAGGTGAAACTGCATTAAGAGAAGTTTTATTGCATCAGTGTGGTTTGTCATTGGTTGGCTATAATGATTTTGTGATGATGTAATGTGTCAGGCATACTATGAGGTCAGTGAAGCACTCAGAGGAGATCAGGAGAATTGACTACAGCACAATCACCACAGTGAGTTCACTACATGTTCTTGAAAAACCTTCTGCTGCTCCTTCAGTGTGGCTGTAGATTCATCTTCTGTGTTTTGATGCAGTATTATCATTCAGTCCGAATATTCGCCGGTCAGGATCTGTCTTGCGTGTGGGTTGGCTGGGTCACTCCTGACTACCATTACTATAGCAACAACTTCAACCTCAGCAAGAGTCGCACGGTGACAGTTACCCTAGGAGATGAGCGGGGTCGTGTGCATGAGAGGTGGGCACTCACATCTGTTATGATTGAATTATTGATTGAAGTCTGTCTCAGGAATGATGTTACTTCCTGCACTGGCAGTGTAAAAAGGAGCAACTGCTACATGGTTTGGTGTGGAGACCTCGGCAGCATCACCCAGACCAGAAGCATTGATGTGGATTTGGAGATCGGATGTCTGATTGATCTGGCCATCGGTCTACTAACATTCACTGTCAACAGCAAAGAGCTTTCCACTTCATACCAGGTAAAGGGTTCACCTCTAGACATCACCTGCTGCTTCGATCTCATCGTACAGATCTTCTTCAGCAGATACGCAGTAGTACAAACCTCTCAGCTGCTTTACAGCTGAATACACACATGATCTGCTCAGATCAAGGTTAAATGTACGCTAATTAAAAATAATAGTGTGATATATTTGTTGTCCAGGTGGAGCCAAGCACAAAACTATTTCCTGCTGTGTTTGTGCGGCCGACAAGCTCCAGCCTTTTCCAGTTTGAACTGGGCAAAATCAAGGTTGGTGGGTCCACAGAAAGCATCATAAATTTTGCAGGAAAAAATTCAGTTCATGCACCAGATTCTGAAGCATAAGCTTGTTGTGTGATGTGAACATCATCAGAGATTTACATGCATTTATCTCTGTTTCTGTTCATCATTCTCTATGTAACCTGTTACTTCTAAACACACTTCTGAGAGCATATTTTGGCTTGTCTTTATCAGAACACCATGCCCATATCATCAGCAATGTTCAAGAGTGAACACAAGAACCCGATTCCTCAGTGCCCACCGCGCCTAGACATTCAGACTATCAACTCTGTTCTGTGGAGCCGAATGCCCAACATATTCCTAAAGGTAGAAACGGCACGGATCAGTGAGAGACACGGATGGTTGTTGCAGTGTTTGGAACCCCTCCAGATGCTTGCTGTCCACATTCCAGAAGAGAACCGGTACACACACATCCTAACTGAACCTGTGTCTGCCTTACCACACACCTGACTGAACCTGTGTCTGCCTTACCACACACACACACCTGACTGAACCTGTGTCTGCCTTACCACACACACACCTGACTGAACCTGTGTCTGCCTTACCACACACACACCTGACTGAACCTGTGTCTGCTTTACCACACACACACCTGACTGAACCTGTGTCTGCTTTACCACACACACACACCTGACTGAACCTGTGTCTGCCTTACCACACACACACCTGACTGAACCTGTGTCTGCTTTACCACACACACACCTGACTGAACCTGTTTCTGCTTTACCACACACACACACCTGACTGAACCTGTGTCTGCTTTAACACACTGATGCAGTGAGTCCATCTCACACTGAGTCCTGATGCAGATCTTGATGTTGTGATGACTGTAGTTGTTTGTGTCTCTGCAGGTGTGTGGACGTGATGGAGCTTTCAGAGCAGGAGGAGCTTAGGATGTTTCACTATCACACGCTGAAGCTTTACTGCGCCCTGTGCGCTCACGGCAACACACGCGTCGCTCACGCTCTCTGCAGTCATCTCGATCAATCACAGCTCCTCTACACCATCGACAACCAATACCTGTCCGGCATGCTGCGTGAGGGCTTTTACAATGTCCTGATTAGCATTCATCTGGAGACGGCCCAAGCCGCACGGCTCATGATGAACAATGAGTTCATTGTTCCCATCACCCCTGAAACCCGAAGCATCCGCCTGTTTCCAGACACAGACAAACGCCACCAGCCTCCTGGTGTTGGGCTCAGCACGTCCCTGAAACCCAGAATCAACTTTGCTCCACCATGTTTTATAAGCACGAAGCGTAACCAGCATCTGTACAGCCCGGAGATCCCTCTAGACGTTCTGAAGGAGAAAGCCATCAGCATGCTGACGGAGGCTGTAGAGGGTGGAGGAGACCACATCAGAGATCCTGTAGGAGGAAGCGTGGAGTATCAGTTTGTGCCCATTCTGCGCCTAATCGGTACCCTGTTGACCATGGGCGTCACTACCAGCCTGGATGTTCACAAGATCCTGCTGCTGATTGAGCCCAGCGTGTTTGGAGAGCGCAGGGAGGAGGGGCGGAGGGGGGGCATGGTGAAGGAGGGTCTGACGGGAGAGGAGGGAAAGACCAACGAGTCGGGGGAGCAGGAACCCCCAGAGAGTAAATCTCCCACAAAGGGTCTGTTACAGAAGAAACTACCGGAGTCTGTCAAACGGCAGGTGAGCAAGCTCTGAATCAGTTTATCTCATCGCTTTCTGATGTTTGAAGCACTTTAATTGTTGTTCTGGTCCTTCAGATATTAATTATCGCCATTACATCAATTATTTTTATTCATTTGCCAAGGGCTGTTGTCAAATGTTTGGAGCCGAACCTTTTAATTGAATGCTTATTCTGAAACCTTTAAATGAGACAAGTGATGTAATTTGAAAGTCTTTTAATGAGTGTGAGGGGAAGTGAGGGAGTTAAAGCTGTCAGTCAGATCTTTGTTTATGATATATCAAATCTCATGCTGTTCCAGTGATCAGAGAACTCATAGCATTACTGTGTTTGTAAATGTGATTAAAGAACAGGTGTGTGTTACTTGTGTTTTCTTTTAGATGTGCGATCTGCTTTATTACTTCTGTGACTGTGAGTTGAGACACAGGATCGAGTCCATCGTTTCTTTCTCTGATAGTTTTGTTTCCAAGCTTCAGTTCAACCAAAAGTTTCGCTATAATGAGCTGATGCAGGCTCTGAACATGTCTGCAGCTGTCACTGCTAAAAAAACCAAAGAGTTCCGCTCTCCTCCTCAAGAGCAGGTAACACACACACACTAACCTTCAGTGTTGGTGTCAGTTGTTGAGCTTCTTAGTAGACAATCACTTTAACTCATACCTGGAAACTTTTGTTTGGGATAGTTTATGAAGTTCAGTTCTTCTGATCTCAGTTTGACACTGGAGTGTGTTTGATGTCATGGCTTATTAAGGTCAGTCTCCACAGTGAGATCTTTGATTCTGTGAGGTTTGTGTTCTCCTGCTGTCTAAAAGTTTACATTTGTTCAAACACTCGCAAGTTTGTTTCATAAAAAGTACCTGAAGGGTTTGTGTTTCTCTGAAACTTTTATGTTTTATGATGAAAACAAAAATGTTCAATACCATTGTACCATGTCATAACTTTAAATTTTCAGTTATCTTTTTTATAGGTAAAGCGACTTTGCAACAATGCATGGCTGTAATAAATCAAATGTAATTGTTAAACAGTCTCATGAAGCCAAATCTGCATTTGTTTCAGATTAACATGCTGTTAAACTTTAATCTGGGTGAGGGTTGTCCGTGTCCAGAGGACATACAGGAGGAGCTGTACGACTTTCACAGTGAACTGCGCCTGCACTGCGGTAATCTGTTTACCACACACACACCTGGCTCTCAGATGTTACTGATGTGTCTGTTGTGCCTGTGACCTTCATCTGTGGGTTTTACTGCAGGTGTTCCTGTGGAGGACCTAGAGGAACGACAGGACACATCAATTAAAGGTCGTCTGCTCGCTCTGGTCTATAAGATCAAAGGTCAACCGCAGAAGTCTGAAACGCAAGCGACAGAGAAAGAGCAGATGGCTCCATGTAAGACTGCCTCCCTTGTAAAAGCACAGACAGACACTTGCTAGCCGAGCTGAGACGATGCTTTGTCTCTGTTTTTCAGCCCAGATGTAAACTGTTTAAACTCAAAGGTATTATTTGATGTATTGTAAGATTGTGCAAAATGTGTATTTCAGCTGCTTAACCATTAAAACACCACTTAGTTACTCTAAGTAAATTGTTTAAGCTTGTTTTTCTGTAGAGAAATACTGTAATCGTATATTAACTGTTTTGTAATGAAGTCTCATGGCTTTATCCAAGTTATGAGTGTAAGTTCAGCAATTTGATTGAGGAATGTCAAATAATGCCAATTTTTATTACTTAAGTGGGTTTATTTCTTTACATTTGATGCTTTTATCAAAAGTGACTTACAAAGAGAGAGCATCAAAAGTTTTGCACATTTTGGTTTGCCAATACCAACAAGCCACATCTTCCAGGTTGTATTTACAAGTAGGAACAGTTTTGCTGCTAGAGACAGGAAGATGAGTTTTTTTTTTTAGACAACATTAAACAAGGTTGAACATTAGGGCATTAGGGATTAGTCAGTGTTTGTAAAACTGGTGTGTGTTTTTTTAGTTGTTTCTTGAAGGTTGTGATAGTCTTGGCAGATTGGGTGGCTGTCATTCYACCAGGAAGTAGGAAAATAGATGAATGTCTTAGAGAGATCTGGTACCTCGTTGTGAGGGAACAACTAAAGATCACTTGTTTGCAGAATGTAACTACCGGAGAGGACGTATATCTGACTTAAGGTAACAGGGTGAAGTTTCTGTGTCTGTGGAGGGCAGGTGTGGCTGTCTCTGGTTGATTAAGAACCAAACATGCCACAGCATTCTGGAGCACAGAGGAGCATTGCAGTAGTCCAGCCTTGATATTACAAAAACTTCTAGGTCTAGGAGCTGTGTTGCTCAGGCATGTTTTAGAGCGTGTTTCTGCTTCATGTGTATGTTTCTTGAATCATGTCAGTGTTTGACTGTTGTCTAAGTTAAGTTTCTGGATCTGTGTGTGTGTGTGCAGCCAATCTGAAGGAGCTGATCTCTCAGACCATGGTAAGCTGGGCTCAGGAGACGCATATCCAGGACCGTGAGCTGGTACGGGTGATGTTTAGCCTGCTGAGAAGACAGTACGACAGCATCGGGGAGCTACTGAGGGCCATGAGGAAAACCTACACCATCAGTGCCACGTCCGTGAGCGACACAATCCACCTGCTGGCCTCGCTAGGGCAGATCCGCTCTTTGCTTAGTGTCCGCATGGGCAAAGAGGAAGAACAGCTCATGATCAATGGTCTGAGGTGAGACGTATCCAAAATCAGTTTCATAAAATCATCCACATTAATAATATTTAAAATCAAACTGTGTATATTTGAAGACTGCAGCATATAGAAGTGGCACCAGGAAGGGTTAGGCCCCAATTACTAATTTTCCAGGCTCCGCAGTGAATGGCTGCGCTGTGCTTGAAGTGTTCACAGTGTCAACGGCTCGCTACAATGTGCACAGGGTCACCAGGGAATATGGAACTCTGTCACTAATAACAACACCAACAATAAATATTAATAATATACCACTAAACAAATATTAAAGAACCATCATTTATCTTGATGGCACATACTGTGTAAAAGGCTGTAACCTTTCAATTATATACATATATACTGCTATCCACAGACCTGGAACTACTTCATGTGCTGTAAAGGTGATTCTTATGGCAAACATGATGTAGTAAAGATAAAGCAGCAGGTCACATTGACATTCTGTGTAACATTCGCTCTCTGTGTGTCTCAGTGACATCATGAACAATAAGGTCTTCTACCAGCATCCAAACCTAATGAGGGTTCTGGGGATGCATGAGACTGTGATGGAGGTGATGGTGAATGTCCTGAGCGGAGGAAAATCACAGGTACGCGAGCAGGTGATCAGTGTGTGTGTGTTATGGTGCAGAATTTGTGTTACAGTACACCGTGTGTGCTGGATAACAAACACTCAAGGCTCTCATTCTCAGGGGGTTAAATCTGTTGATTTTAAGTGGGCAGATTAATTAAAGCTGCCTTTGATTTACAGTAGTCAGTGCCTGCTGTGTTTTAAATGGAAAACTAACTTGCCGTTTACTGCATACTGTGCAGTATATACTGTGTACTGATTGCACAGTGTGCACGTTTCAGACATAAGAACGCTACTGTTTCATTCATTGATACAGAAAATAAAATGTCAAAATAATACACACAGCTGAAAATTTCCCAAAGGACCCAATCTCTCTCTCACACACACACACACACACACACACACCAACCTCCTTCTACACTCCAAACATGAAATTGGCTTATTAGGGTTTTCTCTGTTAGATTTATGACTTTTGTTTCCAGAATTGATTTAAACAAACTCACACAGATCAATATTTAGCTAGTGTGTTTCTCTTGTTGTGCCTGGGGTGTTGAGGGTGTTTTACTGTCTCTCTAACAGGAAATAGCTTTTCCCAAAATGGTGGCGAGTTGCTGTCGGTTCCTCTGCTACTTTTGTCGAATCAGTCGTCAGAATCAGAAAGCCATGTTTGACCATCTAAGTTATCTCCTGGAGAACAGTAGTGTGGGGTTGGGTGAGTTCTGGACGCTAGTGTTTGATTAAGATGTGATTCTACTGCCCCCTACTGATCTGTGTTTACTCTGATTATATTATGTACAGCACCGGCATGTTTCTCCTCTCATACATAGAATGACATGGTGTGTGTGTGTTTGTGTGTGTGTGTGTGTGTGTGTGAACGAACATGAGCAGCATCACCGGCGATGAGAGGGTCCACACCCTTAGATGTGGCAGCTTCATCTCTGATGGATAATAATAGTTTGGCTTTAGCTCTTGAGGAACCTGACCTGGAGAAGGTGTGTTCACACCTGACAGCTGCTGTTCTTCAGTTCTTCTTTTGTAAAAAAGCTTGAAAAATGGCACAGCTGATCAATGTATTATTTCTATACCTGAAGATTAATTCTGTGTATTATTATGTGTTTCTGGTGTGTGTTCAGGTTGTAATGTATCTGGCCGGCTGTGGGCTGCAGAGCTGTTCAATGCTCGTAGCAAATGGTTACCCAGATATCGGCTGGAACCCTATTGAGGGTGAACGCTACCTCTCCTTCCTGCGATTTGCCGTGTTTGTCAATGGTAAATGCAAACAAACAGTGGAATGACCTTTTTAAGTTTATATCTTTCCAGGAGAGTGAATGGATCATAAACACTGTGATGTCTGATGTCAACTCGAACATCAAAGGATTTAGTGGGATTTAACGCAAAAACACTTCCTGTCCGTTACCTCCACTCAGGTGAGAGTGTTGAGGAAAACTCCAGTGTGGTTGTCAAGCTTCTGATTCGCCGGCCTGAGTGTTTTGGCCCTGCCCTACGAGGGGAAGGAGGAAACGGATTGTTGGCAGCCATGAAAGAGGCCATTAAAATCTCTGAAAACCCAGCGCTGGATCTGCCCAGCATGGGCCAGGGTCACGCATCAGATGCGTAAGACACACCATAAAACAATCACTGATAGTGACGATGACGATGATGCTGATCATCTCTTTGCTGCAGGTCCACTGAAGGTGAGGAAGAGGAGGAGATTGTCCACATGGGGAACGCCATCATGTCCTTCTACTCGGCTCTGATCGATCTGCTGGGCCGCAGTGCTCCAGAAATGCATGTGAGAACCTGGTGTAAAGATGTAAATCATCTTTACCTCATAGAAAGATGAGAGTAAATACACCTGTCCACCTCATTTAAAATGTCTGATGTCTGTAATTACATCAGGGATAAACAAGTAAAACAGCAAGTAAGATTTATTTTATGTATTTTACAATGATTGCACTATCCAAAGTGGTTGTTTGAATTCATTGGATAATCTTCTGTGAAGTGGCAAGTATGGTGACACACACTCCTCACACACTGAAGTAGTGAGATGTGAACACTCAAACACTGAACACATCCTGAGGAGCAGTGAAGCATAAGATGCCTTGCTAAAAAGGCATGTTTTCTGACAGCACTGGGATTCAAACCCACAACCTTCTAGTTACATTTTCTAGTCGGTAAGCTACAGCTTTCCCAGATGTTTGTGTGACTGTGCTGATGTGTGTAAACTGACTGTGGGGTTCTGTCTCAGCTAATTAATAAAGGTAAAGGTGAAGCTCTGAGGATTCGTGCTATCCTGAGATCTCTGGTGCCCACTGAGGACCTGGTCGGCATCATTAGCATCCCTCTGAAGATGCCTGAGCTTAGTAAAGGTAGCAAATCCTTTTAAAGCTGCATAGGAACTGTTCTCTCATTCTCTTTAATGTTTCTCTGAAGCAAAGTTACCTCCCTCAGACTCCATCAGCCGTTGACCAGAGTTGGTCTTTGGTCAGTTGTTTTCCTACAAGCATCATAAACTCTCACTCTGTCTGTATCTCTCTTCAGATGGTTGTGTGGTGGAGCCCGACATGTCTGCCAGTTTCTGTCCAGACCACAAGGCCCCCATGGTGCTGTTTTTGGACCGTGTGTATGGTATAGAGGACCAGAGTTTCTTGTTGCATCTTTTAGAGGTGGGCTTTCTGCCAGACCTGAGGGCTGCAGCATCACTTGACACGGTGAGACCTGCTGTCTTCAAACCCTTCAGCTGCATTAACAAGAGGAAGATTTCTGAACATTTTCAAACTGTTCCACTATGAAATCTAAATATAACAATGTATTTGTTGAAAACATTACTTCCTAGAGTGGATGTACTGATGGTAATGCTGCAGCATGTTGTTAATATCTGTAGTCTTTAGGTCAGAAAAGCATTATTTATCTGCAGACATTTGCTTTGTTTGCTTTGAGAGGATGTGACGTTTGTGTTCCTGACCTTAGCCTGCATGTAAATACTCTGTGACAATAAACCTGCAGTGATTCTGTGCATTTTAAATGACAGGAAGCTCTGAGAACCACGGAAACCGCTCTGGCTATGAACAGGTACATCGGTTCTGCGATGTTGCCTCTGCTGACCCGCTGTTCAGCCCACTTCACTGGCACGGAACATCACGCATCACTCATCGACTCCACCCTTTACACCATCTACAGACTGTCCAAGGGTTCCTCACTCACCAAAGCCCAGAGAGATGCCATAGAGGAGTGTCTGCTGTCTGTCTGCAGGTGACCGCAGCTGCTCTTCTGTTGATACTGTAACCTCCTTGTGCTAGTTTGGCTTCAAACATGGCCCAGGATCTAGTTAGGTTCATAAAGAAGACTTCTCGGTCGTTTGCCATTTTTTCAATTCAAAGTTATTTATATAGTGTTTTTTACAATGTTACATTGCTTCAGTGCAGCTTTACACAAAATACTGAGATCTCATAATGAGGGGTGTCTTATAACACCCCTCAGTAGTGTGCTGATGTAACAAGACCCCTCAGTAGTGTGCTGATGTAACAAGACCCCTCAGTAGTGTGCTGATGTAACAAGACCCCTCAGTAGTGTGCTGATGTAACAAGACCGCTCAGTAGTGTGCTGATGTTGTCTTTCTTTCAGGTATCTCCGGCCGTCCATGTTGCAGCATCTTTTGCGTCGATTGGTGTTTGACGTGCCCTTGTTGTCTGAGTACTGTAAGATGCCTCTAAAGGTAAGGAGCTGTGTATGAGACACTGTGGTACCTGCAGTCATTGAGTGTAATTACATTGATTCTGCTGAAATGAACTTGATAACTGACTGGCAGTGTGTCTGTGTGTCTCAGCTGCTGACCAATCTTTACGAGCAGAACTGGAAGTATTACTGTCTCCCGTCTGGTTCTGGAAGCTGCGGACTGGCCTCCGAGGAAGAACTTCTGCTCACCAAAAAGATCTTCTGGGGCATCTTTGACTCTCTCTCTCAGAAGGTGAAGGTGACGTTCTCACACGTGATAATCATTCATTACAGGTGACATTTAAACCATGATTTAGCTCGGACAGATTTCATTTTTAACCTTTTGCTATGATGTAATCAGCCAGTGTCTGTGCTGCTACCAGCCGCAGACGTGCTGATTCTCTGCAGTCTCTGTGGTTTCTCTGTCGTTCAGAAGTTTGAACAGGAGCTGTTTAAAATGGCCATGATGTGTCTGAGTGCCATTGCAGGAGCTCTTCCTCCAGACTACATAGACACATCGCTCAACACCACAGTGGAAAAACAAGAGTCTGTGGACCTGCATGGCAACTTTGACCCCAGACCCATCAACACAACCAAGTATGTGAGAGAGAGCTAATTATCTCACTAAAAGACACATTATAGGTTCAAATTTTTTTTACTTGATTTTTTTTATTTTTTGACTTTGGTGTTTTCTAGTATTTTAAATAACTAGCAAAAAGTTAATACTTAAACTGCTGTTTCTAAACATATTTAAACCCACAAATAAAAAGTGACTTAGGCTGTTTGTAAATACATTTAAATATTTAACAATATTGTAAGTTGTATTCATCAGAAATGCACCACCATTAAATGTACTGTCACACCTCATCACACATGCTTTATATTTCCTTATACAGCATTTGTCTGCCAGAGAAGTTGGAAAATATCGCCAACAGATACTCTGAACATTGCCATGAGAAATGGGCATCTGAGAAGGTCAGAATTGACATAATCTGCATTTCTGAAGCACCCATTTATAATCCCTGCATTTAAAACGAGCATTTTGTAATTTTAAACGGTGTCTGATGATGTGAGCACATCACTTCCTCTATGTTGATTTTCTCTTGAGCACTTCAGTTTGCTTTGGTTCACAGTCTCATGATGTGCTTCTGTCTGCAGGTCATTCTGGGCTGGAAATTCGGAGAGAATATAGATGAGAAATCAAAAACACACACAATGCTGAGGTCCTACAAATCTCTCACAGAGAAGGTACAGAGAAACTTAGATGTCCATCTAATCTTCTAATCTCAATGAGGAATTCTTAGCTGTGTTTCCTGCTGCAGGAGAAAGAGACGTACCGCTGGTCTGTGCGGGAATCTTTGAAGAGCATGTTGGCAATGGGCTGGAAAATGGAACAGATGAGAGACACAGAAATAGGGTTTCAGCAGAAAGAGACTGAAAAGATTTGCAGAACCTCACAAGTACCTCAGGTAGACCTGCTGCTGTACACCTGTATGATGTTGTAGTGTCTTTCATGGAACATCTTTATATTGGATTAGACACTAATCCGCTGAAATGATTGAAATGGGGGGTTGTGGTGAGGTCATTATAAAGTCTTTGATTGTTGTATTCAGGGTAACGGCATCAGCCCGACTCCACTGGACATGAGCAACGTGACTCTCTCACGAGAACTCCAGGTGAGAGACTTCATGTTCTCTTCATTTATGCATGTCTTTATAAAGCAACTGTAAGCGTACTGATGTTTGTGCAGTTTGTTAGTATAATGTTTTATTCTGCGTGTCAACGAGAGCGATCTCGGTTGTTCTTCATGTTCAGTTTAAGTTGCTGGTTGTGTTGTGTTTCTTTAGTCAATGGTTGAAGTTCTGGCTGAAAACTATCACAACATCTGGGCCAAGAAAAAGAAGAGTGACCTCGCAACCAAAGGTCAAGTTCACACACAGCGAGTGTGACATGTTGAGTGAAAGGTCATGACCTGAATTGCTATGTGGTGATTTGTGTTTGCAGGTGGGACTCATCCCCTGCTTGTACCGTACGACACACTTACAGCTAAAGAAAAAGAAAAAGACCGTGAGAGAGCTCAGGATCTGTTTAGATTCCTGCAGGTCTACGGATATTTAGTTACCAGGTACAAATGTAACTTCACATGTGTCATTATATCAAGACATATATGCCATTTAACTGCAGATTGATCTTAAGTGTTTTCCTCCAGGGGGCAAAAGGACATGGAGCATGATTCTTCCTCTATGGAGAAACGCTTTGCCTATACATTTCTCAAGAGGTTACTGAAATATGTAGATTCTGCTCAGGAGTTTATTGCTCACCTCGGTATGTGAATCAATAAGCATGATTCTCCGTATCAGAGCCAGGGTTAGTGTTAGTGTTAATGTGTGAATGAACCTGCAATCTTGTTTCAGAGGTGATGGCCACCAGCGGAAAGAACAACAGATCTCCACATGAGCAAGAAATCAAATTCTTTGCTAAGGTTTGATAATGTTTACCTGATAGTAAAGAACAGATGTAACGAAGGAAAGGAAGACACACACGTTCCATGCATCAGTGAGTCTGTTGATGTTTCTACAGGTTCTTCTGCCCCTCATTGATCAGTACTTCAAGAACCACTCGCTGTACTTCCTGTCCTCCGCCAGTAAGAACCTGAGTAGCTGTGGATATGCGTCTAATAAAGAGAAGGAGATGGTCACCAGGTGAAAGAGTAGATGTGATGATAAAGTCACAACAGCAATAAGATCTAAATAAACACAAGAACATCTAACAGATGTTTTGTTTGTTTCTTCTGGTAAAGGGACAATTCACCCAAAAAATGATTCCATCAGTCTTTCATCATGTCATTTCAAACCTGTTTAAGCTGTTTTGCTTTAGAGGAACGATAACCAAACAACAGTGGCATCCAATTACTCTTTCATATTGAGACAAAACCACTTTGTCAAAATATCTTCTTTTGTGTTCCAGAGAAGAAAAATCACATGTTTGGAATGACATGAGGGAGAGAAAATGATGGAAATAATTATTTTTGGAATAATTATATTTCTTAAATTTACAGGTTTAAATAAACATTTTACACATTTTCTGTGTGTTTCTGTGATCCATTAGTCTTTATTTTCTCTTGCTGTCTGTCTGTCTACTTGTCTGACAGTCTCTTCTGTAAACTGGCCGCTCTGGTTCGACACAGAATCTCTCTGTTTGGTAAGTTGATATGGTGTCTCCTTTACTCATGGGTCAGTGAGATGTCAGATGTCTCTGTTTGTTGTGTTTGTAGGAAGTGACTCCACAACTATGGTCAGCTGTCTTCATATACTCGCGCATACACTGGATACCAGGTTTGAGATCGCTCTGCACAGAGCCTTGCAAACATATTTTTCTTAAGTAAAAAGCAGAAAGAAAGAAAAAACTTGATGACTTTCTTCCATCTCACAGGACCGTCATGAAATCCGCATCCGAGCTGGTCAAAGCTGGTTTGAGGACGTTCTTTGAGAATGCAGCAGAAGATCTAGAGAAGACCTTGGAGAACTTGAAGTTGGGGAAGTTCACCCACTCCCGCAGTCAGATGAAAGGTGTTTCTCAGAACATTAACTACACAACAGTGGCTCTTCTGCCCATCCTCACCGCGCTGTTCCAACATCTCACAGAACATCAGTTTGGCTCGGATTTGCTGTGTGAGTCCATAAAACAACCCAAATAAACTACAATAATAAACCAATACATGTTGAAGTTTCAGGAAGTTTCTTGATGTTTTATCAGTGGGTGAAGTCCAGGTGTCGTGTTATCGAATCCTGTCTAGTTTATACTCACTGGGAACAGGAAAAAATATTTATGTGGAGAGGTAAGTGATGTAGAAATATTAGTGATGTAGAAAGTAGAAATATTACTGTAAAACCTGTTGGCTGATGAAGAACATTGGTTGATCTGACGGTCTGAAACAATGTGTGTGCGTCTGTGTGTGTGCGTGCGTCTGTGTGTGTGCACGTGTGTGCATCTGTGTGCGTCTGTGCCTGCGCGTGTGTGTGTACGCACGTGTGTACAGGCAGTTGCCGGCATTGGGTGAGTGCTTGGCGACTCTGGCGGGTGTCATGCCCGTGGCGTTCTTAGAACCTCAGCTAAACAAGCACAACATCTACTCCGTCTTTAACACGATGACGTCTCATGAGCGAGCAGGTAAGTTTCACACATTTCTGAAGATCTCTGAAGATCTCTCTCAGTGTGCTTTATTAAATAGATCACAGCTGTATGCCATTCAAAGTTCTTGATGATGTACACAAACCTGTGACATGAGATAATGTATCAGTTTCTGCTGTGTCCAAACACATTAAAACTTTTTAATGGTTAAGTCAAAGTCTAGAACAGGTTCTTTTCGTGGTCACGCTTTGCTTTTTTTTGTTGTGAATTATGACCTCATGAACTTGAGTGCAGTATTAGTTGATCTAGGTGAGAGTGTCTGCCGAATGAATATGTGTAAATGTCATTGTAAGATGCTTCAGTTGTAGGATTGCCAGCGTGTGTGGAGCACATGTGTCCTGAGGTTTCTCCCATGGAGCGTCTGATGAGGGACATCAACGACATGTCTGAGTCCGGCGCACGATACACAGAGATGCCCCACGTCATTGAAGTGGTGCTGCCCATGCTGTGTAACTATCTGTCCTACTGGTGGGAGAAAGGACCAGAGAACTGTTCTGAGAGCAGAGCTTCAGTCTGCTGCACTGCAGTTACCTCCCAACATCTTAGCATCACCTTAGGCAACATTTTGAAGATCCTCAACAGTAACCTTGGCATCGATGAAGCATCCTGGATGAAACGCATCGCGGGTGAGCAGTCAGAGTTCCCAGAGTTCCTGGAGTGATGACGTCGGTTGGAGTATGTGAGAGTAACCGTGAGTCATGTGTTTCAGTGTACGCTCAGCCCATCATCAGCAAAGCACGAGCAGACCTTCTGAAGACTCATTTCCTCCCCACGCTAGAGAAACTCAAGAAGAAGACGGTGAAGGTAGTGACAGAGGAGGAGCTTCTGAAAGCTGACAGCAAGGGTGACACCCAGGAGGCGGAGCTTCTGATCCTGGATGAGTTTGCGGTGCTGTGCAGAGATCTGTACGCCTTCTACCCTATGCTCATCCGCTATGTAGACAACAACAGGTGAAACCACGATTGTAACACTGACTGTATAACAGGAATTTAACTAGGACTAAATGTGAGGAAAAGGTACATTACGTTACAATACAGCAATAGTGTGCGTGCTTCATTTGTGCTATGTGCCATTATATTGATTGATTGGAAGCAAGGAAGGTTGTACAGGGTCACACATGACCTCACTATTGATGTCAGTGTGCACAAGCACTAGTTCACCCACAGTAGTGAACTTCCAACTGTTTCATATAACTTAACTGTAGCTGATTGGCTGTTTTATTGTTTTAGGTCACGTTGGCTGAAGGAACCTGATGCAGATTCGAACGAGCTCTTCAAGATGGTGGCAGACATTTTTATCCTGTGGTGCAGATCACATGTAAGATTTAAAGCACACCAGTGTTTACGTTTAAGCTTTTATCCAAAGCCACTTACAGTGAACTCGAGGTATACATTTTGATCAGTACTTGCATTGCCTGGGATCGAACCCATGACCTTTGTGCTGCCAAAGCAACACTCTACCAGTTGAGCTGCAAGAAAGTCTGTATTGCTGTCTTTAACTGCATCTTCGCTTTTATTTTAGAGCAGCCGGTGTCAGATAATGACTGAGCTGTGTCATGTGTCATTAGCCTCTCAGTCTGAGGAAATGTTTCACTAATCGAGCTGAACTCTAAAAAAAAAATGTTTTTCATTCATTGTTTTGTCTGTGTGGTGCAGAATTTTAAAAGGGAGGAGCAGAACTTTGTTGTTCAGAATGAGATTAACAACCTGTCATTTCTGACTGGGGACAGTAAAAACAAGATGTCAAAGGTAAGATTGTGAGGTGGATGTTTATTTAGACTTCAGAACATTAAAAAATAAACTGATCACACAGACCCCCTGGTTTCTGATATAAGCTGTCTGGCAAAGGAAGCTGAGTTTTGTTTCAGAATGAGGTTTCTCTCTTTGTCTGTTACTATTTAGTTCACACAAAACAAACACAGTCATACAGCACACTTGTATTAAAGGTGAATTGTGTTTTGTTTCCAACATCACTAAACAGAAATATCAACCATTTATGGTTGACAACCAGAAATTATCACAGTTGTCAAACTTGAGACAGTGTTGTCACATGTGACTTTAGTGTTCTGCCAGTGAAGCAGTATAAAATGCACTTCCCCCTTAAGGACTAATAATCTCGGAGGTTTGAAACTCATCACCTCCATCTCTTACAGCCAGATGTTTTCATATTAATCAGCCTGAAAGCCACATTTCACCAACATTTTGAGCTAGACTAAATGCATGTTTTATATGCAGAGCTATATTAACACGGCTAATACAGCGTTTGTCCATCACAGTATTTAATATCTCTCACAGGAAATGACAAGTATAACAGCGAATGATAATTATGATAATTACTTGCAGGATAATTAACATTCTCAGAACACTAGCATTTACATTTAGGCATTTAGCAGATGCTTTTATCCAGAAGTGTAAGACGAACATAGAGTGGAAAAATCAAAGGGACAATAAACATCAGAACATCATAACTGTTATCATCATCTAGATAAATCATGAACAGGGCAGATATTTAAATCATGTTTCCTGTTTGGTGGTATTTCTCTAACTGTTATTTGCTTGTGCTTGTTTTCTCATCACAGTCATATCTGCAGAAGGTACAGTGAGCGCATGAACACTACATCAGCTGTTATGAGCTGTTATGAGCACTACACCAGCTGTTATGAGCATTACACCAGCTGTTATGAGCACTACACCAGCTGTTATGAGCTGTTATCACCACTACATCAGCTGTTATGACCTGTTATGAGCACTACACCAGCTGTTATGAGCTGTTATCAGCACTACACCAGCTGTTATGAGCTGTTATCAGCACTACATCAGCTGTTATGAGCTGTTATGAGCACTACACCAGCTGTTATCAGCACTATCAGCTGTTATGAGCTGTTATCACCACTACATCAGCTGTTATCAGCACTATCAGCTGTTATGAGCTGTTATCACCACTACATCAGCTGTTATGAGCACTACACCAGCTGTTATCACCACTACACCAGCTGTTATGAGCTGTTATCACCACCACATCAGCTGTTATGAGCTGTTATCACCACTACACCAGCTGTTATCAGCACTACATCAGCTGTTATGAGCTGTTATCACCACTACACCAGCTGTTATCAGCACTACACCAGCTGTTATCACCACTACACCAGCTGTTATGAGCA
>JBAJNP010003728.1:0-37587 GCA_036877545.1 Yasuhikotakia modesta | reverse complement strand
ATCATTTAAAAACAAGTTACTATGTCTGTGCATCAGCAAACCGGAAGCCCACAACACCCGGAAGTGGCCTGTCAGCCATTACCATGGAAACCAACGTCAACAAGGCTGACAGCTAAAACGACTTCAAGAAACTAACTGCATCCTATAAACCACCATTGCAAATAAATGGAGGCTGAAACTGACCGTTCAGAAATCGCAAACGACGCGCAACGTGATGATCAAATAAAGAACATCGACTGGATGTCATGTAAAGCTTTTACAATCGAGGCCGGCGAGCAACAGATCAGGCAGTACATGGACACATGGGAGATACAGGATCCAGCCTGGCGGTACAGCGTGAAGTTTCTCCAGGAGGTAGAGCTGGACTTCATAAAGCAGTACCAGTATCGAGTCATGTGGAGCATGCCGACCCAAACCGCCCCGATCCCAAGAGCCAAGGCCAGCGTCTATTTCATCATAGAAATATCCAAAATCAAACCAGACACATTACCCGTGGACGTGCACTTTCTCATTGAAACCAACAGGTCCAAACATATTCCTGGACGAACGAGGTTTAGGGAAAAGTGGCTGATGGATGTTCTCCAAAGCAAGACTTTACTTATGGACACTGTCAACTTTTAAACCAGCATCTATGCTGAAGCTGTAAACAAGCTGTTTACAAACACTGATTTTAATGCTATAGGTTGATTTAATGCTTTAACAGAAATGCAGTCGGTGTTTTCCATGTTGTTTCAAAATAAGGCCGGTCTTAATCTAACCATATAACAACACAAATCGTTATCGATATTTCAAACAATACACATCAACATTTTAAACAAAACACCCATAACATATAATATCATATCACGCAACGTCATTGCAAGAGGCTGTTTATTGGATCAACGAAGCTGTTTCGTATCTATCTGTCAAACACTGTGTACAACAAACAATCTTGCTCGTTTGATCTGGATGTTAAAGTTTTAAACGTGACGATAGACTGACGTACCCGCTTCGTGTTTATTTGCTGTCATTTCGTGGAGAAAATGTAAAAACGGGGAGACGTAAGAATCCCAATAGGAATATTTAACAGGAAACACAAGAAATGACGTAATGGTCGAGCAGCCAATCAGAGCGCAGGCGCGCTCCTCTTCTCATGAGCGACACAAACGAAACGTGAAGGTCTTACCGCCAACTAGTGGTGGTTATAGGTATGACATCTACTGCATAGTTTATACATGCTCTCTTAAATGAGACTGTATATACAGCTGTGTTAAAATAGGTGTTAAAATAAACCACCAATACTGTCAAACAGGTGCAACATTGTCAGTGATATCACATTCTTAGGTGTGTAAACCTGCCAGCAAAATAAATCTATTATGTGTCACAAGTATGGCGTGTCTTAAATTACAATATTACAGGCTCATAAAGAAAACCTGTGAAATAATTTGGCTATTCTGTACAATCCTCAAAGGATCAAAGTCATAATCATAAAATACAAAACTGACATCTTTCCCTTTGTAAAGGTTGGCTGATTTTTCCAAAATAACAAGTTAACAAAACTGGCTAGATGTTTCTCCAGTGGTTTACAAATATGCATGTTTGACTTCAAAAAAGGATGTTATGACCACATAGGAGTCATTTATAGTCAACACTAGCTACAACATAAGTAAATATTTAGGCTGTGCTAGTTTACAACCTTTAAAAAAAACCAGAAAGTTAGATACCTAGTAAACAAACAAAGTGTAGATTTGTATGATCTGTTATGATGCAGTTTCTACAGAAACTCTTTTGTGTTTTGAGTTATTTCCTAAAATATGTTTACAATATCCAAAAGCCTGAATACAAACTTAATATAAAATGGATTTACGCACCTAATAAAAGTGCATTATGACAGACAGGTGATGGTTCACTGTGTATGTATGAAAAATAAAACACACCACTTCCGTTTATATAAACCCCTGTCATCCGGAAGGGTGGTACCTGTTCTACTTCTGCAAATACAACGCCTTCTGTCGTATAGGGCCAGTCAAGTAAAAACAACATGGATATAAGGGAGCTCTCCTTGAAAGCACAGTGATCGGTCTGTGGGCTTTTAATATTATCTACACGGATCTATAACCTCACCTGGATCTAACCTCACCTGGATCTATAGGAGCCTGTCGGGTAACATTGTTTGAAGGTGTCGGTCTTCAAGTTTCAAGTTTTCGGTAACAATTCAAGTAGGTGGATTGAGACCTTTATTGCAGGTAAACGATTTCAGCTGGTTTATTCAGTTTTTATATATTACCGAAACTAAACAGTCGGTTTAGTGTTTTTTTACACACCTCGTGGTTGTTTGTTTAACCATCTGCGTGTTACTGCGAAACGTCTAAGGTGCGTTTATGCAACATTGAAACAACAAACGTCAGTGAAGAAACATTTACCATGTGTGCTTTGAAACATAATGCATTTTAACAGCCTATTCTGTACCTCCATTTATTCCATTAAAGGAACTAAAGCAGAGGTCACCCGACAGATTTATTATTTATGATCCCATCTCTACTTCTGCCCCCAAATTCCTTTTATTAATACAGAACCAAAAGTTAGTAGTATTTAGTCTAGAACTTCCTTAAACTCTGTCAAGTCATTCAAGAAAAACTTAGTCATTTAGAAAATGAATCCTCAGCCTTAAGGTTTCACAGCCGTGTTTTATTTCTGCGTAAATCAAAGCTGGGTTTTGCACCAACGCAGCTTGGCGTCTCCATGGACTCGTTGTGCTCCGTCATGTTGTCGTTTATTTACAAATGTAACACGAGCCCTTAAACTTAATACCTGCATTCCTTCTGTTTTCCCACGAGCATCTACTGATAGCAGACATTTGTGGACTAGTCAAGCACTGGAGGGCCTCTTCACATTTATCATTGCACTGCTTTTGTGCTAAAGATCCCTTCATCCTTTGGAAGATATTTCCACAAATCATTTTTCAAACCAGTTTTAGTTTTTTAACAATATCTTTATTTTTTATGTTGCATGATGCACAAACCAGAACAACGTTATCACTTATACAGGACATCATTTAGCAATATAGTTAATATTATTAAATGCTGATTAATCGTTTTTACTATTTTATTAGTAACAGCTCACAAGACAAGAACAACAGCTGCCCAAAGAACAGCATTCAACATCTTCACCTCCTCTGAAGATTGTCTCGGCACCATGAGTGGTCAACCGCGGCGGATCCGTCTCAAACCGTGGCTGCTGGCACAGGTGAACTTTTAAGAGTTTTAAGTAACTTTTAGAAAATACAAGAAGACATTTTCTGGGCATTGTTTAAGAAACAGCTCTAAAGTTCAATCAGTAAAGCTTGTTTGACCTTCTTCAACAAAACATAATATATTTAGAAGAACTTCAGAGGTGCTCAACTCTTAAAAAATGAACAGAAATATCTTGGTTAGAGATCCCAAAAATTCCTGAAAGTTAGACCAGATTGGAAAAATATCCATTGTATCCGTTCAGCACCTGCATATATCGCTCGGCATCTAAGATGGGGGAAAAGTAGAAGATCAGTTCATATGTTCATTCATGCCGCTTTAGTAATTGAAACATTATTATCAGATTAACAGCGGGAAATACCCGGGATTGCACTGGCTCAACCAGGAACACAGGCTCTTTCGGATCCCGTGGAGACACGCCACCCGCCACATGCCGACCCTGGAAGAGGAGAACACTATTTTTAAGGTAAATAATAAAAGGTAACAAATGGTTTCACTCTGATTTCAGTACTGTGTAAACACACATGCTGGTTATGAAACCATTAATATCTACCTCCTGAAGAGACATCAGCCTTTCTGCCAAATTTACAGGCTAGCAGCTTTGTAAGAAACAATTCTTAACTTATCTCTGTTAAAAAAAACACCCTATGACTTTCCCCTAAATGAAAGTGCTAATTTTGAAGATTCTTAAATAGCCAGCTGTTTCATTTTTTTAGTGTTAGGTTTTAAAGAACCAGTGTCATTCACTTTAAGTTTACGGTGTAAAATAAACTACAAGTTAGGCAGGCAAAACTGTTAAAACGCAGAATATTGTGTGCTTAAATATCTATATGTAAAGATTCTAGTGATTATGTTAGTAAAAAAAAAAACTTTTCAGCCGAACTTTTGCAACCACACTTTAGAGAACTAAAAATAAAATGAGTTTCAATTCCACTTGACTTCACAATGTCAAAGTTTGGTGTTAGAGGAAGCCATCGCAGTCAAACATTTCTGTCTCCTGGCTTTGCAATTGTCTGTTCAAATACAAATACCAAGGTACAAATACAAAGGTACAAATACCTTTAAAACCTTATATATATGACATAAACATTCCTGTTTACCTGATATGTGCTTTTAAAACGAAAGTGTACAAATAAAAGAGCATAAATATTGATGACTCATCCTGCACTGCACAAGTTTTAGTCCAACCAGATGTTTTCTCTGAGAAAGCCCCACCCCCTAAAGCCACCTGCATGTGACTATACAGAATACCTGTAATCTATCTAAATCTTAAAAAAAGGAAAAGCCTTTTAATATGTCCTGCCAAAACATCTACTGGTGTTAAAATGTCAAGAAACAGAAAACATTCCCTTACCATCAATGTAAAAAAAAAAAAAGCCAAATTGGTCCTTGCTGTTTCCATCAATGCCTCTCAGGTCTGTTCCACTCATTGTGGTCTCTGCAGGCTTGGGCTCTGGAGACGGGCAAATACCAGGAGGGGGTAGATGAGCCAGATCCAGCCAAATGGAAAGCCAACCTCCGGTGTGCCCTTAATAAGAGCAGAGAGTTTAGACTCCATTATGATGGCACTAAAGACACCCCTGTGCAGCCCTATAAGATCTACAAGGTGTGCGACCAGATGGTCAATGGAGGTAAAGATTGTGTGTCTTGAAAATGCTAATGGCTTGAATTTGACTCTTATTTTAACTCTTAAATAACCTCTTCCTTTGATTTTAGACGCAGGAGAGGAGGAAGAGGAGGAGGTAAGTGGTGAAGATTATGAAGCAAGTTTTAATGCCAACAAATCTATATATTTATTTAGAATAAAGTCTTTACTAGTTTCTTTACATATATATATATATATATATATATGAACATTCATCTTTTTATTTCAGCTAACGAATTTTGTCAACCTGTCCATCGGTAAGATTTCTGCATAATACACATTTCTAAATAATAGTTATTTATTAGTTAGTAAAATACATTTAAAACAAGATTTTGTGATAGTATTTTACATTTTTCCAGACTAAATTCAAGTCAAATTTGAAAACAATGTATTAGTTTCACATTGCATACGGTGCTTGTTTTTCCACAGACCCTCCCAGTTACCCCGCCTACCCTCCCAGAGTCGACGTACCTTTCACGACTCCCATTGGTGACGGTTTTAACCCCGCCCACCATAACCCTCCAATGAGCCTCTTAGGAGAGGTCATCCATAATAACCCAAACAGAGGTGCTCCTATGACAACACATCTCGCCCAACCCCGTACCATCCCACCTGAATTTCCCAATCACAATCCAATCAAAGTGGAGCAAGGGTCGTATCCAGTTCATGGCGGAGGACTTCCGAACGGTCTGGGAATGAGTACTGGAGTCATACCCCCTCCAGTCCTTCAAGATGTAGTCACTCATCCTGTCGGTCCTCCAGCAATTGTAGACAGCCAAATGCAAGAGCTTCCAGCCCAGGTGGAAAACCAGGTTCATCCCTGCATCTCGGAGTTGCTCAGCAGTCCTCACATGTTGCCCTGTAAGAGTGTAATACCTTGTGATCGCAATTATTCCATGCAAGATTAATGGTGCAATTTAGCTAGGGTGAAGACACAAACAAACTAGTCTCACCCAATCTTTATGACTAATGCTGATTATAAGTGATGTTGCAGGAGGTGCGTACAGAACCATTAAAGGCAATAATAAACTAATTTCTGACTAATGTACATCTTATATGTGTTGAAGTTTAGATGAAAGGCTAGTCTGCCATTAATCTGTTTCTTTTGTTTTTAGTAACGGACCTTGACATCAAGTTTCAGTACAGGGGCCGGACAGCTGGTTCCCTGACGGTCAGTAACCCTCAGGGTTGTAGACTGTACTATGGTAACCTGGCACCCACACCCGAACAGGTGGAACTGTTCGGCCCGGTCACTCTGCACCAGGTGCTGTTTCCCGGAACCGCAGAGATCCAGAACGAGAAGCAGAGGTTCTACACCGATCACCTACTGGATGTGATGGACCGAGGGCTGATTCTGGAGATCAGAGGACAGGATATTTATGCCATCAGGTTGTGTCAGTGTAAAGTGTTCTGGTCCGGGCCTGGTGTGCTGGAGCCGGGTCCACCCAATCCGATGGAACGAGAGAAGAAGATCAGGGTGTTTAGTCTGAACAACTTCCTCCAGGGTGAGAGATCAGATGTTATCAGATGTTTGTTCTGTATTACAGCGGTGACAAATGCTACACTCAGGTCTAATAGATTTAATAAAGAACTTCTTTTGTAAGCACAACAAACATTCCAAAATATGTTAGGAAATAATTATGCGGACATGTCTATTTTAATATTTACCAAAATGCTTTTAAAATCATAAGCAGGAACTACCAGCAGCAGATGTCTGATTGAAAGGAATGATAGATAGATTCAGTCATACTGTAACGTCTCTGTAGGTCTCATCCTGTATCAGAAAGGGGAGGCGCCCAGTCCGCCACCTTTTGAGATCTTCTTCTGTTTTGGTGAGGACTGGCCTGACAGAAAACCAAAAGAGAAGAAGCTCATCATTGTCCAGGTATGAAGATGACATTCATTATTCATACTTTTATTAAATAAATGCAATTGTAATGGTGTAATATAGTACTTTAAACTGTCTTGTCTACAAGGTACATCAATAAGGTTTGAAGGCTGTGCTTCATAATAAAAAAGTTCCATTCACTAGTACAATATGGTGCTTGCAACGCCAGGGTCATGGGTTCAATTCCAGGAACACACATTCTAATAAAAAACGGGTGTGTTAGGTGGTGTTAAATGTATTTAGGATATAACAAGGCCTCAAGTGACCCTTATAAACACTTAAACCATACTCAATAGGGTGCTATTTAAATGAAGTTTGTGTGACAATATTATTGCTCTGCATTGACATAGAACCTGATTATTACTATAGGTTTCAGCACAGTTTAAATGTTGAATTGACCAATAAGCTTCTAGGACAGGAACGGTTCATTGAATACTTGAATGATATGTCTACAAACCTTGAAAAACCTTGTTTACCTTCATTTAGATTGTTCCAGTTGTTGCAAGAATCCTAACAGAGATGTTCTCAGGCGAGCTCTCCTGGTCCACAGACAGCATTCGGCTGCAGATCTCCAACCCTGACCTGAAGGACCAGACCGTGGAGCAATTCAAAGAGCTCCACAGACTCCTGCAGAGCCAAAACGCTCACGCCACCTGGCCCCAGAACATCCACTAACTGGGGCTTCACCCAGAATTCACAATTTCTTGTTTTTTCTACTGAAAGAGGAACCGATTGCAGCCTTTTCCATAAGTGTTGTGCAACTCTAAACTTGTCTGCTCAGAGTTTAAGGTCCTTTGAACGCTGGAACATACAGGTGTCTTGACTGCTGCCTTACTAAAAATAGTCAAAAGCATTTCTAATGTAAATCAGACACTTTGACATTTTCCTTATGTGGTCTCATGAATTTTTCTACACTTTATTTGGTGTGTAAATGCTTTTTTAAAATGTTATTTCAATAAATACCATTTCAGTATTTTAAAGGTTACTGGCCTGGTCTCAGCTTTGCATTATAACCTAAACTAACAACTATGTCCCCTATAGGATTTCACAAAGTCTTAAGTCTTTGAATGAAACTGATTATGTTGTCAAAGCAACGCTGTACACCATTTCCATAGCTGCCAGTGTTGTTCAGGTGACATCATCCTATAGGATCCTATATGGTTTTCAGGGGTAACGTAAACCTGTCAGACCAGCTATGTATTTGACTATATAATATTCTTTACGTTCAAATAAGCGAATTTAAAAAAGGGAGGGAACAGGAAGGGTTTACCTGAGGGATTATGCGTGTAATTGTGAGAAACATGACTGCAGAACCTTCACGAAACCTCAGCCAGGACAAACAATAGAGAAGGGTTCGATTTACCCTGTGACTCAGAAAAACCAGACCTGAAGGGCCCATGTAACTTTCTTAAAATGAAACCCGGACAAACAGGTTCTGAGAACAGGAGGAGGAGCGTGTAAATGCGTTTTCATCCACACCAATACATCCACAAATGATACTCAAGACAAAAGGTTGGTTTGTTCCTCACAAGGTTGATTTATTTGTTTGCACAATGGCCACACGCTGTTCCGCAGCTCTACGATGCCACGTGCCGAGACGGTGAAAGAACAAAAGAAAAAACACGCGCCAGTCCAACTCCGTATGTTACAGCATAACCTGTACAAATAAAACTCCAGCAAACTTTAAAAAGGTCAGATACCAACTCTACCACGACTCTCCCCTTGCCGTTGGGTAAATGTCCAATGAGTGACAATCTTTAGTTTGGTAATCAATCGTTTTTATGGCACTGACAGCAAAGCCATCTCCAAACACACGTCCATGAAAATAAATCTCATTTGTTTTTAAAAACATACAAGTCTTTTTTTAACGATGCATTATGATTTGCAACCAGGCACATCCTTTGTTTTTTTTGATGATGGATCCTGCAAAAATCTGGCTGATGCAGACTGTCTTCCATGTTTTAAAATGGGTGTAAATGCTTTAATGTCCAAAACGTGGCCCCCGCCCCCCTAACGCACATCCCTTTGGAAACCCCACCTCTCTCGCTTTAGGCTGGCATCGGTGTGCTTGCAGGGTTAAGGGGAGGGATGGGACTTCTGTCTTTTTACACCCGCTAGGCAATTCACTTTTCTGAAACCCTGCCGCTCCAAAGCTCCGATCTGATTGGTTGGCTTCCCGTGGTGCCAAGGCCCGCAAATCCTTCATGCAAGAGTTCCCTTTTGTTTCTCAACAGTGGTCAACATGGCTCTCCTTTGCCTCCATCTCCAAACGCTCACAAAAAAAAATCTGACCTGCAGAAAACAATTATAAAACTTTAGAACCATGAAAACAACAACTGTAATTTTCATATTTATTCATTTAGATTTCAATAAATTTCCACAACGGAAATTGTGGAAACAACAACTATAATTTTCACATTTATTCATTTAGATTCCCGTAAATTTCCACAATGGAAATTTATAGAAATCTATTCTGGTCTGGCAATTATAGTTTTATTTCCTTTTGACAGATTTATTTCTTCTGAATGCGGGAACTCTATTGACACAATAATTAGGTATAAAAATGTGACTGGATTTGTGTAACCTGCTCTCACCTGGTCTTGCAGCATCAACAGGTATAAGACGGCTATCGGTACAGCCGGGTAAACTCTCTTATCGCCCAACAAACCTGCTTACATTCCTCTGCACTGAAGCGTGGGACGGATTGATGAGATGGGGGGGAGAAAACAGAGATGAAGGGTGAATCAACACATCAGTCGAGCGAGGATTCAGTTGAGCATGACAAAACATAGTTAGACGCCGATTTCCACATAAGCCGAGATAATAGGCGGGCAACTGAACTGACATGGGTCAGGCTATGACTGACTCATGCAGTTTAGTCAGAATTTGGCATCGGTGCTTCTCTCAGTTTGAGGCCTGTTAAGAACGAGAGGCATACACTCCTGGGTGACTGGTTATTAGTACTTGTTTAGACTTGTCGTGCTAAGCTAACCTCAGGAAACCTGGATGTAAACCAATACGCAATATTTCAAGACAAATTTGGCCTGTGTTCTGCGCAAATGAGTACATTGGTTTCATTAAAGGACAAATTAGAGCTTTTATCAATTATAATTCAATTATTCCAATAATTGACCTTCATCTATCTTTCTTTTTTTAAGTGTTTGCTGTTAAAGACAAACTCACCTTGTGACCTGTTTATGAAAGTCGGTGAGTTGCTTATGTGTGACTGTTATAGCGCCCCCTGCTGCTTCTTTTGGGAGACCCTTCAGTGAGCTTTCCAGCCAGCGGCAAAACGTCTATAAAACATATTAGAAACGTGAAGACGATGACAATGCAGATCACAGCTGACCAAAACATTTTCCAGCGATGCGGTTTTTTAACACACCACAACACTTTCAATCTATTTGTTTGTTGTCATTTGTTCTGCCCCTGAGACAGCAGAAGATGGAGCGTGTTCAAAAAGTGTAATAAAACTCACCGGCCTATCAAACACCATGATTTCCCAGAGAACCTCAGCCACGTCTGGCAGGGTGTAAGGCGGCAGACAGAAGCAACAGCTGTTGATGAGCTGCGTGACCAGCTGTTGCCCGTGCTGTTCCATCGCCTGACCAATCAGACGCTTCCGCACCTCAAAGTCGTCCTCGTGCTGCCCAATCAGAAAAACGAGACTTACGATCTTCTGAATGAGGTACAAACCATATTGTAAATGTAAGGATTGCTTGATTGGTCGGTTTGGTTTGCATCACCGCTTACATCATTCGTCACTCCTGTGTGAATAAGGTCTCTGATGAACTTCATGACGCTGCAGTTGGCATCTCGGTGGTCCAGCGTGGCGGCGGCGATGGCACACTGGATGATGTGGACGATAATATTGCTGCTTAGCAACGTGACTGGACTGCGTTGGACGAACCTGATGGAGAAAGACAAAGGTGGTTATCTCAGCATCATGATGATGTCATCTTAACATCACAATGATGTCATCTACAAATAATCAGTACCTGGTGGCGAGTCTGAAAAGATCGTCCACCGTGTCGGGGTGATTGCGTAATCCGTTCGGCTGTTCCAACAGCTGGAAGGTGGGCATGCAGAGGGCCTGCAAGTGTTCAAATAAAATCAAACTTAATCACATTACTGGAAAAGCATCTGATACATCCCAAAATCCACAAGCGTTACCTGCAGCATATCCAGAAGGCCTTGCCGGCATCCTTCCTCCATGCCATACTCGTCCACTAGAATACTGCCCAGGTACAGGAAACAAGAGTGAGGGTACACCTGATACACACTCACCATCTGAAACACAAACACCTGTCAGGACCTGCACCAGCTTGTTAACACACACACACACACACACACACACCTGAGTTACTAGAGGTTGTAAGAGGGAAGCAGAGCCTTTGCCAACACAACGCACTGCAAACCTCAGGCAGCGACAGCAGCGCTCCACGATCCGATTATCTGCCTGATGTGCGTTCAGCGTTTCAGACATCACCGGCCAGATCTAAAAAACAAAACAGAGAAATTATGAGGAGAACTAAGCTGTAAAGGTACATCATCTGAAAACAGCGTGAGCGGGTTTTGTACCTCCTGAATGACTTTTTGGCAGGGGTGCGTCTGTCCGTTTTCTACAATCGGGTTTGTGTGTCTAATGGAGACAGAATTAAATCAAATTCCAACCAAATTTCAAGAAAACAAATTAATAGGAACCACAACTTTGTATTTACTGACAACACACAACTGCATTTGCAACAAAACAAAAACTATTTTTACACAGTAAGTAGTAACAAATGTGTTTTCATACACAGTAACTAGTAACACGTTTGTATTTACTTCTTTAAAATGCATATATTTCTAACTTTCAAGACCACAAAATCTGGCATAACTTCACAACAACATGCTGTAGAACCTGAGGTAATATTGGAGAATTGGAGATCCTAACCTAAAAATAACAGCCAGTCTGTCCAGCCACACGGTGGGATCTGATGACTTTCCTTCTCTGGGGTCCTGAGCAAGAAGCTAGACAGACAACAAACTCTGTGTTTATCATGCTAAACACCAGATGCTGTTCAGTAACGTGGACGGTCGCGGTTCTTACCTTTTTCAGCGCCATAACCTGAACAGCGCACAGATCGTTCAGACACTCGGCGATCTTCTCTAGGGGGAGACGGGCCAACACCAGCGCCGTTCCTGAGATAAACCAATCACCACTTAAACAAAACCAATCACACAACAACAGCATGCTGTTGTACTAAATATCAGCACGGTTCTAATGTTTAATACGACGGTACACTGATTAACATTAGCATGTTATAAACACAGATCCCGCTAGCGTAGCAAACAGTCACACCTTTAAGGAGACCGACGGCCGCGTCTGTGGACAGGGCGAAGGAGTCGAGGGCTCGGGCGATGTCCAGCAAACCCTGGAAGTGTTGGGCCATGTGATCTCGACACACCGAGCAGATGTTGTGGATGGCTTTCGCTGCCACAGATGCCAACGGCTTTTCCCTCAAGCCCTTCATCAGGAAGTTCAAAACTCGATCTGATGGACACCACAAACGTACATGACAATTGTGTAACACACGATTGACGTGAGGTATCACATGCACAGGAGAAGATCTGGGAATTTTTAAATAGTTACCCAGCATGACAGGGTTCCGGTCGATGACTTCACTCATTTCCCCGACCAGCTCGATGCTGGTGTAGCGAACGGCGATGTGAACGTTTTCCGGAAGCAACACTATCTGTTCCAGCACCTCCGTCAGAGTGGGATTATTCTCACTGAGAAAGAGATTCTGATTGGTGGAAAGCTTTAACGACGGCCAATCACGTTTTTAGGTAACCGATTAACTGAACACTGATTTGTCCGATTAACTGACGAGGTGTCTGAAGAAATATTTTAAAGGGACAGTGCACTTAAATATTTGAACTCAAATGATGATGGCGCAAGCAGGAATAATGTTGAGAAAGAGATCAATCATGGCTAAAAGGAATACTCACGGATCTACACTCTTAGCGATGGAAGCCATAATAAACAGAACAGCCTCAGTTACTTCCCAAGGTGGGTTTCCCTCTTTTAACGTTGAATACAGCTGAAGAGAAAGACACATTTTATAATAAGAACCTGTAATGGTAAAATTAAAGAATTTCCCAGCCAGTCAAAGTGATACAATGGTATTGTTCTGTTATCCTCTACCTGGGAGAAACATTCCATGGAGCCTACGAGGAAAATTACATCTTTCACAAGATCCGACACTCTCATCCTGAACTCTCCAAAGTCATCCGTGTCTTCCGGAACTCCTTCCTGTATGGAAAACATGAGCCAAATTAGATCAATAACCAGTTTGTGATGTTTCCTTATCTCAAAATCAGTTTGGATTAAGACATCGGCTATATGAATAAAAGTAAATGGACACAGCCAGGAAAAACTTCCCACCCGCTCCAGCAATAAAAACAAACAGATATCACATGCTTTTATAAACGCATGTTTGCCAATGAAAATACATGAATCCGATTTCAAAACATGTCATCCATTTGGAAAGAGAGATAGAGAGGTGTTATAAGTGAAGGAAACTCACATGATCCGAGTCGAGCTGGCAGTGGCGAGCGAGGCTGTGCAGCAGTCTCTGAATGTACGGCCGGAAAACCCTGTGCAGCGCCGGGTCGTTCATTTTATAAAGATGCTCTCCTAGACGGTACCAGAAGTTGAACGAGATCTCAACCACCTGATGAGGCCCAAAACAACAGTTATCATCACAGGCTGGCACACACAAATAATTCTGTTACACTTATTAACTGTCACTTCCTGTTTGAGTTAATGTGTTTGAATTGTGTTGCAGAGCCACCAGCTAATGTGCTGAATGTCAAACTTCACACTCGCCTCATACTGTGGATGTCCAGCACAAATAAGCAGCAGTTCTAGGGTGCGAAGATCTCCCATTCCCTGCCCGGGACTCCTCACGGTCATCTCCAAAAACGTCTCGCACAATTCAGTGAAGATCCGGCAATAATTTAATACTCTGAGGCAGATGGGAAAACGGTAAGTTTACAGTAAGTTCTGCTAAGCACCTTAGTTCATAAAACTGAAAGTTTACTTTTAGGCAAACAATTTAAGCATTGGCCGTCTCTAAAGAGAAATCTATCCCACAACGCACTATGACAATTCAGAGGCAAGCTTGTGAAAAATCTAATACAAAGCAATAAATGTCCATTATAAAATATTTAACTCATGAATTATTAGCATTTATTGATAAAATAAGACAAGATAAACAATAAATGTGCAACCTTACTAAATATAAATGCATGTGTAATGCGTTTTCTTGCATTCAGCACTGCGCTGACAGCTTAAGCAACAAGCTAAGGGCAAACGCTACTAAAATTAGCCTTGCGGCATGTTTCACATAAGACATGTTATTTATATGTTGCACGAAGTTGCTGTATACATAGCACACAGTCACTTAGGGGTTCTATTTCTATGAGGTTCTATTTAAATCAGGATGCCACCTTAGAAGGCACCTGCCTACGTAGGCGACTGACAAGGTTTTGGAACACAGTCATCGTGTTTATCAAAAATAAACCGCCTCACACATACTTGTCAAGGTCCTCTCGAGCGACAGCCATGTGATATGCCGTTTCTAGCGTGAGGACGCCCTGGAAGAGCTGCATGGCAAGCGGCATGTGAGTGGCCACGTTCTCAATCGCGTACAGCGCAGAACACACGCAGTCTGATGCCGCCTCATGCAGGTTTGTGGAAGTTTCATCTCTCTGCTGCGGTGAAAGGAAAAATGATTCATGGGACAAAACAAAACACCAATATTTATCACTAGGTCAGTATATAAACCAAAATGTTTTATATATTTATGCAATTTCTACAAAGCTGAGCTATTAACTACCAAATATATGCGGCTTAATTGACACCATATATCTTTACTCAAGACAGACCAACAAATTTATTTAAGCAATAAATGCTAGGAACTGCTAGGAAAAATAAAATATTACACTGATATACTTCAATAGCCACTGTTGTAACTGTATAGAATGTATTACTCAAAGCGTTTTAGTAATGTAATATGTATTGAAAAATAAGATATTTATATTGGCTATCGTTTCTTCTTCTGGGCAAATATTATTCTGTACTTGATGGACATTTGTGGAAAATCTCACCAGCACTTGGAAGAGAATCATCAGCAGTTGATTGCTAGCCATGAAATTGTTGTCCAGCACTCCCAAATTAAACCAGCTTCCCAAACATCGGAAAACCTTGATTAGCATCTTCTCATCATTTCCGGACTTCTCGGCACACGTCACCTGGTTAACGGGACATGTCAACACCCAGTCAAGTTTAGTTTTGTTTACAATCTAACCTATTCATTTGCATTTTCCAACAAAACTTTGATTTGCATAGATAGAAACATGACTCTTAAAACAGGTTTGAAATCTAGCAACAGAATTCGAATACAAATTTCCAGAATAAGCAGCGGGGCTTAATGGGTTCACAGCTTGAGCAACAAACGCTACACCGCGTCTCTGACATTTCTCAAACAAAATGTAAATTGCATGGAACAAAAACCATTGTTTGGCAGAAAGACAACAGAACAGTCCTACCAGAAGAGCGACAACGGTGGTGGAGTAGTAAGCTAGATCCTCAATGATCTCCGTCCGGCGATTGGCTCCGATCCTTAGGGATCGGCTGTGGACCTCCTCCGGCAGAACAGTGAGGATCTCAATGAGGAAAGGCATGGAGGACACGTCATTACTGTATCTGAGGGAAACAAAACAACAAGAGTTTGCCACTGTACATTATTATGAACTGACAGGTTAATTGTGTTACACAAGTGAACTGCAAAAAAGGAGATTAAAGGACTACAAAAATAAGACCAGGATCTCACTTTTCTATGAGGGTGTGAACGCAGCCTTTCCATGAGGCCATCTGAAGAGCCAAATCAGCGATTGCCAACGCAAGCTGGAGAGACGGAACAACGTTAGAACAACAGTGACACATTCATAATAGCCGTCAATGTGTAGCACTGCAGCACGTTTTAGCAACAGATGTATGAGGTCATCTCACAAGACACAAACCCAATTCCAGCACTTCATTGCGTCTCACACTGAACATTGCTCCTGGGATACCTGTGTAATGATGATGGGAGACAGATCTTTGAGGTTCTGGATGTGAGACAGGAGCGAGTCTCTCAGCGCCGTATGCGTTTCTGGGGGAAGCTCGTAGAAGGATGTCTGAATCTTCATCTTCATGGTCTGGGCTGCGAAGTAACACGACTCCACGTCCTGTTTCAACTGCAGGAGCTGGTCTGAGACCTCCCATGCGTACATCTGCAGGGATTAACACAGGAGAACATTTAACTCTTCTCTGAAGACATACCAACTGCCACAAACTCAAACGTTTCTCACAGACACGTTTATCCCAAGAGAATTATGGTGTATTAAATGTGTACATTCTGCCAGTTAATCTTGGGTGTTAAACCCTCAACCTTATTATTGGTAGATTGAAGAACCTGCCGTCGTGTCATTCAACTAAATTAGCCCATTTTATACACAAACACATTGGCCACACTATCCGGTTATACGAACCGGTCACTGGATATCAGGTCTGGCTAGTTTTATTTTGCATAAACAAGAAAGAGGAAAAAATAGAAACAGCATAGATGTTACACGAAGATAAACAGACCCATCTGAAACCATAACCTCTACTGACTATAACATGCTATAATACAAAACCACAGAATAGGGGGTTTGGGGTTGCGTTTGCATGTATATACATATCAGGACAGTCAATTTCAGTGTTATGGCATAAATAACCATTGTGGGTCCGTTTCTTTAGTAATAAATAGGTTGCATTACATCTCCATTGCAGCTCATGTGATTTGTAATAGTAACGTTTTCTTTATGGTTATCTGACAGTTTCTGAAGCGGAACTAAGTTAAGAACCAAGAACCGAGTACCAAGGCGGAAACTGCAAACATCTGCTGATATAAGGAACTACAGACGCCTCGGATCCCCACAAATCCTCCTTATGTTGACATCTGACGACATTTTAAAACAGCTGGTGTCTCTGCCAGCCTGGATTCAAACAGTTTGGATAATAAACCCAATGCGGAGTTTCCTGGGCGGTTTCTTGTGTTTACATGAACCATTTCCGACTCCAGTAACTAACTAAACCGACCCACAACCTCAGCACTGACTTAAACCCCTGAAACAACCGATATGCATGATAGATTTAGCAGTGGATGCAAAGCAAACCCCCACAACAATTCAAACACATGCGACCACTCGCACCTCTCAACACAGCAGCTGCTGACGCCTTCAAAAGCTTCAATGCCCTCTCAACCTAAACATTATTTAATGCATCACATAAACCAAACGTTTAATAGAAAGCCAGCAGTGCTGTGGTCCACTAGGCCGGTTCCGGATGGACCGTGTACGCACCGATCTCTGCAGCTCTCCCAGCCAGACCGAGGCGCGCTCCTTGCCGGCAGGGTCCGGGTCGTGATACAGCGCCTGTACGGCCTGGTAAACCATCGGCAGGGGGGGTTTCCCTCCTTCCATGGCGTTCATTTGCATCTTGAGGGTGAAGATACGGGATAAATAACACGATCTGCGCTTCTCGGGATGTTGTGGACGCGGAGGTTGCGTGTTTATTCAGCCCTCGCGTTCTCCGTTCTGGCGGCCATCTCAAGCAGACACAGGGCGCTCCTGTGTGTCCGTCAAACCGGTCCGTGTGGAAACCGGGAGACGGGAACTATAATGCCGGATGTATCGATCCGTATCAGCTCGTTTTATTTTGTTATTTCAATGATTATTTGAACAATTTGGCGATTCTTTGCAGCAGGTGCACTTGTAATAAAAATTGTGTTTAAATGTGTCTCTGATTTTAATGCATTCATTCATGGTACAATTGCAGGGATGGTTGCACAGGAGACACACCCACTGATACTGTTGTTATTGAGTCACTTCATATATGGTGTAAAGTCATATAATATATTCATTGTGAATAATTTGGCCACACAACAGCTGAAAATATGTTGCTCATATTGTCACTATTTAATGTATGAAACATCTTACCCCACAAAGTTTGTCAATATGCTGTTCTGTCCAAGGTTTGTGATGTATATAAACTTCTATCATAGATCAAGTTTCCAACTCTCTATAGATATATATTTCACATAATTTTTATTTACAAACACCCATTAAATAAACACTCACATATCTGATCCGTGCAGAATATTTATTCATGTGCTGATAATAAAAGCAGGAAGTTTATTGCCTTTCTGTAACCCAGGTCGTATTATACCCATGCAGCTCAAATACAAAGCTTGGTTACAATACAACCCCGGGTCACCGGACGGCTTCATTCAACACTTACAACACTGTTTAAAAGAGTTAAAACTTTTAACAAGTAACAGGTAGTTGGGAAAAAAACAATCTTAAACAAGCAATTTTGACATCACTCACTTGACATCACCAATGATGACATCATACATAAACAAGGAACTGATACAATGCACAATTAACAGATACAATGAATTCTTGTCATTGAATTACATATAGTGAAATACTCTCATTCTGTTAAAGATACTTACCTGAGAAAAGCAGAGAAAAGATAAAGCAAGCAGAGAAAGAGAGAGAGAAATGCCATGAGAGAGCAGCAGTGAGGTGTATAAGAAGAGGTCGGGCGTATGAGGTTTACAGTTTAACCCTCTTTGTCTTTCACAAGATTAGCAGAATTGACCCACAATGTAAGTCTCAGCTAACAAGATAAACTGTCAGTTTGGATGTAAATCCCTGATGACATCAGTGAGGTTTGCAAGATTTTAGGGATTGGTTTAGGCAAATCTTGTTTCCAGATTAGCGCTCATCCTTGTGCTTGGAGATCTTAAGAGTTTGGTTTGCTCCTTACCTGCTTAGAATTATTCAAGAAATAGAGTCCAAGACTTAACAAGCAAGTTTGGCCAGTGCAACCAGGCCAGCTTATACCAGTTACCTAATATATTACCTTGCTTGTCATTTAGCCCACCTAACACATTTAAATACTTAATGTGCTAATAGCTAATAAAGAAAACCTAGCAGAACTCTTAAACAACAGAAAAAAAATAATAATAAAAAACAAGATCCAAAACATGCAATGATTTCACCCTGGTTAAAAAAAGTTTTACAAGTCAACCCTGTTACCACAACTTTGTACAGTAAGCAATTGTTATTGTCAACCATGTTACCATCAACTCTGTTATCATACATGATATGTGATTGGTTCAAGTCATAGTAACAGTTCAACAGAGTGACCCATTTATTAAACCGTGTTTTATCCGTGTTGAACACGTTTCCTAAGCATGTCCGGGTGGATTATCCTGGCGACATGTCCGGAAAATCACCTGGTGGATGATCTCCTTCATTATCCCCATCTATCTCCCACCTTTCACGACATTCAGGGTTTTGGGAATTTTATAAAAGGCTACCCTGGATCTGGTGTTCAGGTTTCTCACAAACAAACGTTGGTTAAGAACAACATAATGGATCCGTGGGCCGTTCAGTTTGGGAATATTAGCAAAATAAGCCCATTTGAGGGTCCACAGTACCACCTGGCCCCCAAGTGGGCTTTCTTTCTGCAAGCAGCTTTCATGGGTTTCGTGTTTTTGGTGGGAACCCCTCTGAACGCAGTCGTCCTCTTCGTCACGATGAAGTACAAGAAACTCAGGCAGCCACTCAACTATATTTTGGTGAATATTTCACTAGCAGGCTTTATTTTCGACACATTTTCTGTCAGTCAAGTATTTGTTTGTGCCCTGAGAGGTTTTTACTTTCTCGGCCATACGCTGTGTGCCATGGAGGCGGCAATGGGTTCGATCGCAGGTAAGACAAAGCATCTTGATTTGTGACTGTACTGATATTTGTGTCTATCAATGACATAGACGTTGTATTTGGGCTTGTTCCCAGCTAACAATTTTATGTTGTGCAATTTTACAGTGGTTAAAATTTTTAAAAGTGATTTTAACAGTTCTTTTAATTTACAAAAGGTCATGTTTTTCCACTAACAATATTGTAACAATAATGTTTGTGATATGTGATATATAACATTTGAAAAATATTCTTATAACATTTAACACTTATAACATTCTTTGATTACTTAAAGAGCAATTTCAGAAGACATTAGCCAATGTTCTAAGAACGTTTCCTGTTAGCTGTGTAGACGATGGTTTGATGTTTGTTCTCACAGGTCTTGTCACGGGATGGTCTCTGGCTGTTCTGGCTTTTGAAAGATACGTGGTCATCTGCAAACCTTTTGGGACCTTCAAGTTTGGACAAAGTCAGGCTCTTGGAGCCGTAGCCTTCACTTGGTTCATGGGGGTTGGGTGTTCCATTCCACCCTTTTTCGGATGGAGCAGGTGAAGCCAGATATTTTTGGTCCACTGTGAGCATTATGACAGACATACATCTTTATACCAACCAATGTAAGCAATAACCTTTACATTCAAACGTTAACTGATGGTCACAGATACATTCCTGAGGGTCTCGGCACCGCGTGTGGACCAGACTGGTACACAAAGAGCCTGGAGCACAACTCAGAGAGCTACACCTACTTTCTCCTTGTCACGTGTTTCTTCATGCCGATTAGCATCATTATCTTCTCCTACTCTCAGCTTCTGGGAGCTCTGCGTGCTGTGAGTGTCTCTTAAAAACCTCTTTTTAATTTAGCATTTTCAGTTGGAAAAAATTCAGTTACAATTGTTTTGGTAGGTGGCAGCTCAGCAAGCAGAGTCAGCATCTACCCAGAAGGCCGAGCGGGAAGTGTCAAGAATGGTTGTGGTGATGGTAGGATCTTTCGTGCTCTGCTACGGCCCGTACGCCGCCACCGCCATGTGGTTTGCCAACGCTGAAGACACCAGCAAAGATTATCGTCTGGTTGCCATCCCTTCTCTTTTCTCAAAGAGCTCCTGCGTGTACAATCCTTTAATCTATGCTTTCATGAACAAACAGGTGAGCGCACGCACTGAATCAATGTCGTGTAAACATCACCTCAGGTTTTCATCTGAACACACATTCTAACTGACATCTTTGTTCCAGTTCAATGCCTGCATCATGGAAAGTGTGCTTGGCAAGAAGATTGAAGATAGCTCAGAGGTTTCCAGCAAGACGGAAACATCTTCAATCTCAGCTGCATAGATACTCCCACAATGCAATTTATCCGTCTCCTGGCTGCCACCCTTCCCAATCCAGTACTTTTACACTCAAGGGCCAAGGGATGCTGACACACCCCTTGTCCCAAAGCCACATGTAATTTTTGTAAAATAATATGTAATGTTAAAACAATGCATTATGCATTGGCGAAGTAGATTTCTCAACCTGCAAACAAAAATATAAAAAAAACGAGATATTCCTTATATGGAATAAATGAGTTCAACTTAAAACCCCTACGATTTCTGACTGGCTTAGCCAATATCACAAGAAATTACAAAAGATGACATAAGTGACTTCATGACATCACCTCTGTATTTCACCGCTGTTGTTACAATGTGCAAGATTTGTCGCTGACCTGTTTTTAGAATAAACGTTATATTATTTGACGCATTTTACCTCTGTATGTGGACTGTATGTATTATAACGTTTTTATTTTGATGAATTAACCAAATTTAAATAGTGAAAACAAGACAGTTGTTTAATTGACAATTTGTTGAACATACAATCTGTGAATCTGTTACAGCACCATTACAAACAGACCGTTTTGGAGAAATTAACAATGCTGTAGTCACCAAATCATTTATTTAAATGTAAAAGTTGTTGTTCGAAAGCATTTGTTGGGCCCTTCCCACTAGCACCAATTACAAACTGAAAGAAATTGGTATCTCAGAACAGTTCATTAAAAACAAAAAACCTCCAATATTTGAATTTAAAGAGCTATGAGTGGCCAATCGACCCCAAAACCATCCCGCTAAAACAGCATCCTATAACATGCTGGTTGGACCCTATGACAGCAGGAACAAATAAGGTTTGAGGTTGACTGTGGTCAACATTATGACACAAAAATGGCCAGAGAAAAGTTTGTAAAAGGCATAAACAGCCACAAAGGGGTGCTTCTATAAAAATCAGTGTTCTGTACTCTAAATACCTATATAGGACTCTAGAGAACCTAGGATTTTGAAATAACAGTGAAAACAGTTTGACACATTGCTTCGAGATAACAAAGTGAAGAATTTTTGACCTATGGCCCTAAAATACAGGCGAATACAGAAAATAAATCTATGCAGAATTCATTACACTATATATAATGTAATGTATAGGGCACAGGACTCAATATTTAGTATTTCCCAGAGTCCCTATTAGCAGGCTATACCATAGAGAACCCTTGTGAGACCCCTTTATCACAGAACCTTGTTTCAGATAAAATGCATTGGACATAAGGTTTTACACAGACACCCAGAAATACTGCATCTATTAAAAAATCCTCAGCTGGTCTTAAATCTAGCTCCACAAACACCAGTCAAAACCACAAAATAACAGTTATTCAAATGATAATAATGGACCATGAGTCTATAGGCTAAGCAAACAAACCTGTATAAAACATATTTTTCAGTAAAAACAATCATGGATGTTTTTCCTTGTGCAAACAAAATGTGGAAAATAATCCAATCGCCAGGTAAACTAAATTTGAGGGTTTAGTGTTGGATTATGACGAGGAATACAAAATAAATTATATTATTTACCAAATTATGGTAAAATGTGATTATCTAATATGCTAGAAAATGGAGTTAAAATTCATCGTGTCGAACTAACGCCTCGCCAAAGTCAGTTGCTTGGCTTCCCACAAACAAGTCGTACTTGTTGATTATTTCTTCTTTGGTGAGTTTGCCATCCTGAAATATAGAGGAAGATTTAGTTTTAGGAATATCATGGAGAGGTATTTTGTTGTATGATGTCATAAGTTTCCTCACCTTATTGGTGTCAGACTCGTACACCAGGTGTTTAGCTTCAGCTTCTGCGTGGTCATAGTCAGCTGGTAGGATCCAATCCATGGTTTCTTCTTTATCCATCTTCCCATCCTTGTTCTTGTCTCTAAACTCTGTAAACTGCTCACGTTCCGTTGCCACCCATTCTGGCTCGTCCATTTCATCCTCGTGGTTGTACATATCACCTGATAATCAAACAAATGCTATTATTTAATATTTGGATTCCTAAACACAAAAGTATTTTAACTATTACTGATCTTTGATTCCTTAAGGATCTCAAACACCATATTTTGGACGTTTCCCTAGTGGACACACCCACTTCTGTACTCTAGTAATAAGCTTATGGATAGCTGCGTTTATTCAGAGAAACATCCAAAATGTGGACTGGCTAAGGTCCTCTGGGAACAGGATTGGCATCCACAGCTATTGACCACTCACCAATATACTCCTCCAGGTCAATAAATCCATCACCATTCTTATCAATATCCTCCATAGTTTCCTGATGATAAAATCGAGGAAGAATTGGTTAAATGGGTTACAGAACATGTTTCATGTTCACCTCAACCAACAATAACAAACCGGGCCAGTTAACCTACCAACACAACTATGTCTTTCATGTGTTCGTATTCCTCAGGATGAAGGAATGCAGTGAACTCCTCCTTGTCAGCGATGTGGTCTCCATTTCTGTCCGCCATTTTGAAGCGGCGTTCATCTCTGGCCATCATCTGCTTGTAGTTGTAACCATCGTCAGGCTCTGGGTCATCTAGAAGAACATGGACAGCGTTCTTGAATGTTCTAGAAAAATGCTGTTAGCCTGTATCTGAGGTAAAAGCTTGTGAAAACTGGTAAAAACCAGCTTGATGTTTCTTACCAAGGTATGTTCCGTATGTGATGTTCTTGTATTCATCCCAGGAGATCATGCGGTCGTTGTTCATGTCAAAATCCTTCCACTGTCTTTCCACGTTGTCGTAGATGTATTTCTTCTGCGCCTTTTTGATCCATGCTTTCAATTCCGACTCTGTGACGAATCCATCCTCATCTGCGTCTATCTTATCCACTATTTTCCTGAAAGACAGCAGAAAGCATCTTAAATACGTCCTCTCTGTATCAATAACTAATACAGATTGCCAATAGATGTTCACACATATAGCATTTGAATTAATGGAGATCACAGAATGGCTGTATGGACAGATGTAGTGGGCGGTCCTACAGCTGGATTCTCTACTACTATTGGCTGGCTAAAAATAGGCCATAAATAATAAAGTGAACTTGCATTGAGTGAACATTTGGAATTTCCAGCTTATTCAAAATTACTTCACTTTCTTGTTATGTATTCTGTGTGAACGCCCCAAATCGGTTTCACTCCACTTAATCCTTACCCAAGCCTGTTCTTGCTTTCCTCTGGGGTCAGGTCATCAAACGTCTTGGCCTCCTCCTCCCCGAGAAAGGCGTCGTGGTCGTACTCAAAGTTCTCTCCATCTTCGTGCTCCTTGCTGCTCAGGGGCGCGTCGTGGTGGACGCGGTCCTTCTTCTCGGTGGGTTTGCTGGTGGCATAGACCACACACAGAGCAAAGCACATCAGCAGAGGTCTGATCTCCATCTTCACCAAACAAGCTCTGTGGAGGGAGGGAGAGAGAGAAAAGAGAGAAAGAACATCTCTTACATTCTCTACTTTCTCTCAGCGTTATCAGAAACATTAGTAGAACTTGCTAGAAGCGTTATATCACATTTCAAAAACGTTATTCCTTATAAAATCTTTTAATAACATTCTTAATGGGTTTGTTACTTAATAGAAACATTACAGAAACGTTCTTACAACCGACAGTAAAATTGTAAACTGGGTTGTAAGGCTGTTCTTGTGACAGGAAACAAAGTTGTTTCCTGAGAAAGAAGAAAACCTTAAAAAGGGAAGGGAAAAATCTTACAGCTCACAGACCGTCTAAAGCACTACAGACAAGATGGGCATTTAAAAAAACTGCTATCAGATGTTTAAGTTTAACCTTTAAGCTACGAGGCTGAAAGTCATTTAAGTCCCTCTGTTTTGATGCATTACAACAACATTGCGTTGAGAAGGATCAAAACATTTACAGATGCACCTTCATTTTGTTTGTCACAATAACCTGCATGGCTTACAAACAAGCCACAATAACAAAAAACAATAAAACAAATAAGCAAGATTTGCCCATATCAACAGATAACAATAACTTTACAAACCCCATTCACCTCCTCACCGGTTAAAATACTTTATATTACATACACTTTATGTTACACACAAAAAGACTTTAACGAGTGTCTTCAACTAAAAAAAACCCATATAACATACTGTGAGATGAACAGATATAGGCCATTAAGTTAACACTGACTTTATCCATTACACTAAAACACACGCATTCGTGTAATGCAACAAACACGCGTATTTTATAACCTATCGTGCAAAACGATTAACAAGACCCTCGTGAAACGCAAACCTACCTGGATTCACACCGAGGCCGAGATCCGCAGACAAAATAAGGGGGTCTTTGGTTTATTCTGCACACCCCTGTACCGCACCGTCTCTCGGGCACGAGCAGCGGCGCTGTCCAATCACAGCACGCGCAGCGGACTCCATTCTTATCATTGGGCCACTTCAACACTACGACCCCGGATGTAACCGAAACCGTTGTTTAAATAAGTGATGACTCAGCGCGCGTTCTTTCTATTGGTTAGTTTGATGACTAACGTCGCACCGAACCAATCAGCGCAGCGCACCGAAATAATCGCTTGACGCATCGCTGGATAGCTTTTGTAGGCGGTCTCGTGGGATACGTCTTGCCACGTCCCCAAATTTGAGAGACTCGCAACTAGTTGTTAAAAGGTGCAATCCTGCCACATTGCACAGCCGCTTATGACAACGCATTTAAAACAAACAGAAATGAAGCAATCAAGGCTTCAATATGGCAAAATGGTTGATATTGATACGACATGTTATTCAGATCAGACCGAGCGATTTCATCCCCCACGTTCGTCACGTGGTGTTTTGGGTACTAAGCTCGCTACGCCAAATTTGAACCTCGATCCAACTAATGCTTTTAAAACATACGTGTTGGGTTTGAGTTCATTACGTGAAGTTTCTCCACGTTGCACGTGTCTGGCACCTGGTGGTCAAAGGAAAGAAGCTCACGTACAAATCTGACGTCCCGTTACAACAGCCTTGGTTATTTCAAAGCAACACGTCACATTGTTGTTAATATGTTTGGGTGTTTTGTTAATGCAACAGTGTTGTGTTAAATAAACCCGTTAGAAGAAGATAAAACACTAACTTCCGGTGTAGTCCACGTTATTTAGCGCTAACGAAACATTAATAAACGTTGATCGCAACGTTATTTATAACAAGTTACAGGTTTCCACGTGGTGCAAGAAAGTGTAACGGGGACGCTGGTCGTCACCAAGGTAACACCGGAGACTCCTTAAACCAAAATATCTCACTCCACCCATCTTGCTACAGAAACACTTATTTTGTTCACTATGTTACACAATTGGCCGTATTAAGGTGGGTTACCCTAATATTAACCCACCAGTGGTTGTTGGTTATAATCTGGCAATCGGGTTGTTAGCGATTTAAAGTGCACGCGCACGCCCTACGTCACTTGTTGTGGTAGGAGTGAGCGCGCGCTTCGGTCAGCAGAAACGCCTGCATGTTTGTACCGATCGAAAGACTAGCGGTTTGCTTTCATATAAAACATGGATTTTCCCAAGATAGACGTTTTTATCCGTGCAGTAGGATGCAACACGTGTAGTTTAATAGTTTGAGTTGCATTTGATAAACTTCTATACTTGCACTTCCTGTTATGGCTTGAAGACGAAACGCATTGGTGCAGAGATTAAGTTGAACCTGCCGTAAGTTAAGTGTTAGTTACTGAATGAATAACATAGGAAATGCAAATCGTGCTTTACTTGTGCTAAAAACTGTGTCTTGCCTACAGCTAACAGGGAATCAACGAGAACTAAAGTAAATACAAGGAGCAAACAACAGGAGCAAGAGATTTTCCCTATCAGATGATGCGCCAGGCAGGACTGAGTTCAGACCAAACTAGTATGTGTATTATTTCCATATTTATCAACTTACTAATGTATATTCATTATAATAATGTGTTATGTGACGTGTTTCATGCATTCAGTTGCATAAGTTAAGTGAATGTTTTTATTTCCATCAAAAGGAGTTTCTCGGGAACCCCAATTCCTGTCCAAGAGGAAGGTGCCATTTTATCCACCTCAGGTGTCCCATTCCCTGCGGTGGGAGGGACATGGACCATCTCAGCCTTGTCAGGAGACAAACAGGCCTGTAACACCTCCAGCTGTCAGAGACGGTAGTGCAGGAAGACCGGTGACACCACAGGCCCCAGGAGACACCACACCATCACAGAACATCACCTCACTATCCCAGCTACAAGCAGAACCACAAACATCTCGGACAAACACTTCCACCGCCGACCGGTCGACACACAGGCGTGCACCAAACGGAGTGAGTCTTAGTCGCGTAATTGGGATTGTTCCCATACAATCTCCTGTCTGCTAGTGGTACAACAGTAGCAGTTTTCACAAACATTTCATAAACCGAAATGTCTCTATGCTGTTAATGTGAAATATAAGCTACGCAGACATTCAGTTCCTGCAGTAACAGTTATTCAGAGCACGTGTTGTGTATCAGGTAAACCATTCACTGTCAGAGCAGCTGAAAAATGACCGCTTGGGCTCCGAGTACCAGCAGCAGTTCATGTGGAAAACTCCTCTGGCTGTTTCTTATACGCTGTATAACTTCATAATCTTGAGAATACATTTCCCTCCAGTTAAAAAGACCCATTAGATGGCAGTGCAGAGTTATGCATGCAACTGTAACAAATGCTATTGAAATAAACATCATTTAAATAGAAAACACTAGCTTATTTAAAACTGCACTTACTTTACTGCACATAGTTTTGTGCGCGTAACTCAGCTTTGTGGTGTTTCGTGTTTTTTTTAATGTATTTCAGATGTGTTATAATGACAACAAAGCTGTCCCACTCCTCAAATCCAACCCAGAGATTATGGAGAGCGAGTATAAGAGCAGCTTCAAAGCATCCCCTCACGTGAGACGAGATGGAGAGCAACATGAGATCTCACAGCCTCATACAGATAATACAAACACAGAGAAGGTAAACACACGCAGATATGTACAGTGTCTGACACCACATTTAAAGTGTGTTAGTTTATTTATACCATTAAAAGGAAAGATATAACATGAAATAAAAAGGAAATGTGTAAGATTATGTAATATTTCGCTGCTTAAAATAAAAAAAAACACAAGATGCTTCTTTGAACATTCTCAAAGCATGGTGGGAAAACAAAGGTCATCAAGTTTTGCAAAAACTTGTGTAACCCTTGCCATCTCATTGCATTAAAGCACATCAAATACTAAACTAAATACATTTATGTACATTTTTCAGAACCGTTATAATACGTGGAATTTTTGTGGTAAATTTTAAAAGCAGAATTTTTTTCTATACATTCATTACATACATTCAGACAGGAGAAACCTGCATGACTGACTTCCTTGTAGGAATGTATGTTCCTCGTAGATTTTTAACAACGTCACTTTGTTTACATTGAGGAAGTATGCATTTACAAAATAATTTGCATATTTACAATGCAGATAAACGTGTGATTGTACTTTTGCCTAAATGTCCACCATACCAGCGTAAGAGGAAGAAGAAGAGAAAGGAGAGACAACTCTCCAGCGCTAAAGAGGAAGTACCAGAGTTCCAACAACAGGAAGTGAGGTCACCCTGTGCCCCGAGAAACCCCTCACCCACAATTATGAGGTGACTGCTGTCTCTTAGTACAGGACTGAAACAAATCAACGAGTCTCACAATTTCTCTCAAAGCCTCTCTGTCGCCACCTCTGTTCAAACATAAAATTACAGGTTACTTTACATTTTATTATGTGTAATGAAGACAAACTAACTTTCCAGGAAATAATACTTGACAGCTTAAATGATATTATACAATTACGGTTGGGAATTAAACACTGATCTTTTTATGGGTTTATTCCCATGAAACTGAAGGTGAAAGAAATGTGTCTCACCTGTAGAGTATTTTCTTGTGCCCTTTTTTGTCTCACAGGAAGATGAAAACGGAGTACAGGTCCAACTTCTGTTCTCCTCTCCAGTACTGCTGCAGAGATGGAGTTTGGGTAAAGGCCAGAACAGCACAGGTGGAGGTGAGCAGGAAGTACCTTTTACCCACCCTGGGAATTATGGGAAAAAACAGACAAGCCAACAAGCAAATACATTCATTAATTTTAGTATTTTTAAATCTTGTGAAGCAAAAACAAACATTTACTCCATAATTACATTAGATATATTTGCATAGACTAACATCTTTTTCAAATAATTTTCATATTAAATAATTATGTCCCCAGTTAAAATGCATAGACAACTTTAAATAAGCGAGACAAGATGTGTGTGTGACACATTGTTCTGTTTTGTTTGCGAGCCTGTCGTAGCTCAACCAATCACGTGAGTACGTTGCCGGGACTATCCGCTTGTCTGACCAATAGCACACAACATTTGCATGGTGTCAGAGTCACATCAGAATCTGAGGTGTCAGGAAAAGAAAGTTGCTTTATCTAATCGCTGGTTTCTGATTAATCTTGCAGGATTGTGAACAAAATGACAGCTGGTATCATGAGGTAACAGTTATAATTAAATCCTCTGCTCTCACACTGAGCCTTAACATACGTGTGTCTGTTCTGTGCTGCCTTTGCAAGAATATGACATCATTTAGAATCAAAAGTCTGTGTGTGACCTCATATGGACTCAATCTTAAGTGTGAGTGTGTGGTAGATCAGTCATCAAGATGAAATCTGTCAGCATCCTTTACAAGGAACTTTAAAGGTGTTTGCGGTTTTGTTGGTTATTTTTTTTTTTTCGTTTTTTGCTTTCAGTCGTCTGGTAATCCTGCGTTCACTTTCTCATGATATGCAAGATTCAACGAACACATATAAGTGCAGTTTAATAGTGGGAAAGTGAATAATAATACAGTTAAACAAATACAGTAAATTATAGTAACAGTGAAACAAATTAGAAACGTGTATTAATTTATCAGACTCATCTAAGGCAGATTACAGTATTTACAGTGAATTTAGTAAATAGTTAACTGGAAAATGACATGGCTAGAACTACTACAGAAACGTTTGTTTCTCTTTGTCTTTGTTACTCATTTAAAAATCACGTCGGCTCTTTCCAGGCAAGGATGTAGTACGTGTTTGAGAGCGAGAGTGCAACTGAGCATGTGCGTTAAACAACAACTGCCTTGGCATATCCACAAATAAACGATAACTAAACATGTCCGCTAAATAACGATCGCTCTGACCATAACAGAGTAACAGAAAACCTCTTGTCCAATCAGATTAGCAAAACCGTTAAAATAAGATGGTTGTTTTACGAATGTATTAGTTATTATAGTAGCTCCAGTACAGATTGTAAAACATTAACAGAATAAAGTGCTTGATTGTAGGTTATTGTGTCAGATATGCTTTGATGTACAGTATCCAGTAAAACTCTCATGTTAGATTCTGAAACAGCTCTTTGCAAGAATGCCTCACTTCCGTCATGGGTTTTGTGGTAGACGGTGTTGCATGTGAATTTATATTCTTTGTAACTCAATAGCAATTTATTATTATTTATATATCATCATTAATAATATTGTATTTTCATAATATTGTCAAAATATATACAGGTATATTATAACTGAGCCACTCTAAAGCTGTTGTGTCTTGTTACTTTTTTTACGCTTTGTTTCAGTTTTTGCTTTGTTCTACAACACATACACGCTGTACACCGCTGTTAATAATCGCTTGTGTGTCTTTTTGTTTGTGCTTTCTACAAATTACCACAATTTTAACTTGCTTGTGTAACATTGTCTAATCCTGTTAAGTTCTTTTATGCAAATTTAACACTTCAATCCAAAGCCATGTTCCCTGGTAATTGAACCCGTGATCTTTGTGTTGCTAGCGCTCCGCTCTACCAATTGAGCTACACTCTGGTCATTTATTATAGGAAGCTAAAGTTATGCTGTTGCCTGCAGGTGCAGGAACTACGTGAGAAGGCAGATGCCTACAGGAAAAGAGCCTGGGGGACTCATTTTTCTCGCCAGCACCTAAACCAGATCATATCTGAGCAGAACTGGATGTGGGAGCCTTCTAGTGACACTTCATCCTCATCTTCTGTCACATCTGAGTGCTGTAGAACCAACAGCGGCACTATCATAGAGGCTTTGGACCTGGCCAGGTAAGCAGAACTCTCCAAAGTTCTTCCAAGTTGGTTTTAAGTTTCTCAGTGTGTAAGCCTAGATTTTTTTTTGGTTTATGTATTTAGGGCAGGCAGTAACAGGGGCAGCTCTAGTTCTGGGTCCTTTGCTTCTGTAGCAACCAGCAGGAGAAGCTCTGCTGGAGAAGAATGTCTTCCAGAAGGCCTCACTGTTCCTGTTCGTAGGAGGTTGGCCTGGGATGAAGAAGCAGGACCTGAAAGGAGGAATGATGTTGAGATTTCAGAGGAGCTAACACATGAAAAACACCAGAGGAATGCCAAAAACATTCATGAGGAGATAAATAAGAGGTGAGTGATTGATGCTTCTGGATTGTTGGGTGAAGGTGCTCAAAAAGGTTCTTCAGTGATGCCTTAGAAGGACCATGTTTTCCAGAAGAATCTTTAAGTCAAAGGTTCTTTAAAGAACCATTTATTTCTTAACTGTTTCTCCACAATTACAAACCTGTAATGCAAAGGTGCATTAAACTTTGCGTAGGAGAATCTTCATGCTGTAATGATTTTCCTTTCTGAAAAATAACATCTTATCTAGGTTGCAGGTTTTGGAAACTGACTCAGCTGTGGTGGACGGGTCCAGAACTTCCAAACTAAAGACCGTGCAGTCAGTACACAGAACACATCATGACCGCATCACTCCGGCTACTGGTAACAAACAAACTGGACATAACTTTACACCATTTATCCTGTGGTAATCATGGCAACAAGTGTTGCATGGTTATCACAGAAACACTAGTCTTCCACAAACACTAGTGTTGCAATTTAATTTGTGGATTAATATTTTGGTTTAACTTGGTTTTGCAGACACTTGGTTTTGTAGCACATTTGGCCAGTATATACGTCTACCTCTGTCGCCTTGAAACAGTTTCACTATGAACAACAGACTCCAGAGATCTCACCTTTATTTCATATAACATCCTGTAAACATCAGATGCGACCAAAAATGCGACACGTCTCGGTATTTCGAGTTTGCCAAATGAACTGCAGTATGTGCTTGATGAGTTATCAAAATCTGTTATCCATTTTTTAACAGCTATCCAATTTAATAAAAATGATTAGTGAATAATTATTATAGTGTTTTTTTTTGCTAACTGCATAAACAAAATTAATGGACATAATCAGTGAAGAAAGTTTCATTTATTTTAATTGTAAGATTTGTGATTTAATGGAACGCCACTCATTTCTGATGTGGTTTGACAGGGTCTGAGTGACATTTATAAGAAACAGTTTGGGTTTTGTTTTGTTTTGTTAGGAGGTGTTCCTCTGGTTTATCCTCCAAAGATCAAGAACTCTTCCCCGAGTGTTAGGAGGAATGAGTCATCTTCCTCAAAAAAGTCATCTTCAGTCATCAAAAATGCCATTGATGGACCTTCACACGAGGTACTTAAGATGATAAACGATTTCAAGATTCAAGCATGTAATATTCTTTCATTTGTAACTCGGTGCTCCTCGATTTCAAACATTTGTGGTACCACAAAGGCTGAGAATGGAAGACCGCCCTACTTCTCACCACCTTCAGACCTCAACGCTGTAGATCCATCTCCAATGGGTGAAGATGCAGGGTCTCAGAAGATCTCCCAAGATCTCAGACAGGCCAGGCCATCACATACACTGGAAAGACAACGTCCCAAAATGTTTGTCCGTCCACCTGCCAACAGAATCCAGGGCACCATGAGAAACCCAGAATTTCAGCACAATGGTATGATTCAGACCTACTGACAACCGATTGCAATTTTTGTTGCAGATTTAGCAGTCGCAACTGTTACGTGTTGCACTGTTGTGCCATAGCAGACCATAAGTAAAAAACACATTTCGTAAGATTGCTTTTTTGAATAACAATTATCAATCCATACAAGCGATGAATGACACTATAAGCTCACAATTGATACGTGACTGAGTCATTTACCAGCACTGTCAGTTGAGGGAGGTTAGGTTACCGCTAGAAACAGGGGGAGAATTAACTAGGTCAGTCTCCCGTCTTCTCTTTTTGTATTTTTTTTTTTCCGCTAACGTCAACGCATTTTATCGGTACCACAGTTCTTATTAACAAAGCCCTTGTGCTACCTGGACAAATTTTCCTTTGCCCTCCTGGAGTACTTTATTTCAGTCTGGTACAAAAGAGTTTTACCGCCGACCCAAGAGTCTGGTTCTGTTATTTCCTGGTTTTACCGATTACATCATTCGATTTTTATTTTAGAATCCGAAGTTCAAAAACTAAAAAGATTCAAAAGATTTAAGAAAATCAACTCTATTGTGGGTTAAACAATGTTGTTTGTTACACAGTTAGTTATCACTAACTAAGTCATAATATTATTACTATATTTAATGAACGTGAGTTTTTAAATACATTTAATACATATTCACACTTAGTTTTTTTTTATGTAATGCAAGGTAATGGTAAAATTGTAATAATTGTAACTCTGATGTATATTTGTAAGTTTCTCAATTTCACCCAATTATATAGCTATACAAATATAATCACAACACAGCAGTATTTGCCACAACTGGATTGTATTCACAATACCATATCCACAACAGAAGTTAAAATCTATTTGGATCTCTAAATCATTAAATAAATCCACAAATCGGACGCCATCATTGCAGACAATGAGGAAGAAATAATACAAGACACGACATGCGCTAACTAAACTTTCATTCTCATGTTCTCAACCTTACACTGGTTTTCTATGACAAATGGAAAATGACAGTATTTGACTCATGTCAAATGTTGCTTAACTTCTACCCGCGGATTAATGAATGTTTTAGTGTTACATTAATGGCGTTAAAGATCACAAACACTGTAGAAAGTGGAAATTACAGGATTAAGTTACAACAGTTATGGTGTTCGGATCATGTAATCTAACCATTTGTGATCACAATATCCTCTGTCTCAATTACAGGTGACTTGGGAATTTTTCGACCAAAACTGTTTCCTGAATTTGACTTTGATATGTCAGACAATGGTAAGGTTGTCTTAAAATCCCAATAATAGCACATTGTGCAAATATGAATTGCTTTATTAATTAATTGTACTATATTCTGGGTAACTCTTTACCGAAAGCAACTGCTTTTATGCGGTGTGAACAGGAAGCACATCAGCTTGTCTTTTGATGTGGTGAACGTATTACGAACTATATATTATAATCTATTTCCCATCCTTGCTTTTGAAAGAAAGCGATAGATAGATAGATAGATATATAGATAGACAGATAGATAGATACATACATACATACATACATACATACATACATACATACATACATAGATAGATATGTGTATGCTTTTATGTGCATGCATTTCATTATGTGACTCAACTTAAACTTTCTCTCTCCATCTCATTAATACAGAAGACAAGATGTCTCACATCTCCTCTAGGTCAGCAGCCTCATGCTCCGTGGCATCTCAGATCCTGGACAGAGCTCAGAGACGAAAGCAGGAATTCTGGGGGAAAAGCTAGTGTGCTAACAGCTCATGTTTCTCCCTGAAACTTGTGTACTGGCTATTAACTTGGCAGAATGTAAACACAGTGCTGTAGACCTTACACTGGAAAAAAAACTATAGTTCTGTTTGACTAGACCTCTTTTATGTGGTCGGTAAATGGTTTTGCCAGTAAGAACAAACTTGTAACCTTACCTCTAACTTGTAAAAACAGACCAAGACAAAATGTATTAATAAAAAAGATATGCAAATGTGTATTGCGACATTCCTAGGAGCAGGGCATAAGTAATAATCCTCCTTGAGGAAATGTTCACCTTTAATATGTGTAGCCTATGTCACTACCTTTAATATATACCGGGAAAAGCCATTTCCTCGTTTATCTGACGCAAACGAGTTTATTGCAATTATCCTTATTGTATCACAGGTTGGGCTGTCGGTGACGTACTGACAGCTTCCCCAAACATCCATTTATGATGCAGTATTTGCCTGTTGCACGTGGCTGCAGCTTCCAGACTTAGGGATGCGTCTTATGAACAGGAAGAAAGTACTTAAAGTGTCCTAGCAACATTTATTCATGCCAACAATAACCTGCAAGGCATCTGTACACAATAAAGGCTAATTAATATTTTCAGATAAGTCACAAAGGGGAATTTTTCAGGAAGTGTTGTCCACTTCAAACCGATCCACGGATCCCATGTTTTTATTGCAGCAATACGCTTTGTTTCGTCTGTCATCTCGTGTTATGAGTTTCCGATGCGATCACAACACTCAGCGAATATGAACCCAGCGTTACGGATCCGCCTGACCCGATAAACTCAGGTGAAGAGGTCGGGGGAGTACGAGACCACAGTGACGTAACGAACATCTGGACCAAACCGGGAGGATATAAAAGCCTCCATCTCTCGAGTCACAAGATGAGCTGTGAAACCTGTCTGCGTAGAGAAAAACCCACACAAGCGATTCGACACCATGAAGCGCGTTGCTCTGTTGGCTCTGATGTGCTGCTGCTGCTGTTTGGGAGGTCGGGCGATGCACCTGTTGCGCCCCCGACCGCGACCGCTGGACAGCGGCGAGACCTGGAACAACTTGAGGGTCATGACTAAACACGTACGTCTGAATGGATAAGTCGCAATATGTTTATTGGCTATATGCGATAATGCATTCAATTTAACATACTTTACATATACAATGTATGCTGATATGAATGCTCCGTTTGTGTAATGCCTTATTATTTTAAAGGGTCACTCCATTGTCTTAAAACAATGTTTAATGTCCATGTTTTATGTATGTTAACCCACGCAGGCACAAAGCGACGACAGAGACCACGAAACGCGTCTGATTCCGGTGGTATCCAACGATATGCTGAAAGTACGTGTTATATTAAAAATACAGCAATATTACTTTCAGCCAATGTTTCCCCTGTACTTGTCTATGTACACAATGAAGACCAAGTACCATCTCTTACCCAGGAGACGGACGCTTGTTGCTTAAACGCCATGATCTTAAATTATTATCTCAAGAACATCCTGCACGCGGACGAAAGTTACCCGCGGATCCGTTCCGTGAGGTCCGACCTGCACCGAGTCGCCCGAGACCTGGAGCCACACTGTGTAAGCAACACATTTCCCTTAAAACCCTATAAAACGGATGCAAACTGCTTAAAATGTAACATTTGAGGTTATTTTCAAATGCATGTTTGATCGTTCTGCGTTTGGTGCCGTTTGCAGAAAAACGGCGACTTTCTGGAGCACGCGCACGTTAAAAAGTTCACCGGGAACTATAAGAAGGCCAGCGATCTGTACGGGGTACGTGTACTTTCATTGCTTATCGTTATTAAACTGTTTATTATTATTATTATTATTATTATATATGTGGCGTGCATGTCATTAATACCCTTTACTTTCATGACGACCAGGACGTGACCAAAGCTCGGAACAAAGCGGTCGGGGAGACAGATATTCTCTTCCACTACCTCTACGAGTCGTGCACTCAGTAATTCAATAACTCCCCTGCTTGCCATGGATATGAATATTATTTATTATGTATTTATTTATTGGATATATATTTATTGCTTGTTATAATGTCTTTAAAGTATAGACTGTAGACAGCGTGGAAACGTCCATGCTACGTATTGTGGTCACACTTGTGGCTCCTATTGTGACTGACTTGGGCTGTAAATGCGAAGTCAGACCACTTGAAAAGTAAATGCATTTTAAAAGCATTACGTTTTTTTAAACGACAAGAATGAAATGTAACAGGTTGCCTTATTGTATTCCTGCACATGCTCCTTAATTTATATATTTTTGCATAAAGAGATTTCAGCTTTATTTAAAACCAAATAAAACATGTATTTAATGTATCTTAAGCTGCTTTCTGTTTATTTCACAACCTATTTTACTGAAATAAACTTGCACAGTTTGCACAGACAAAGTTTCGGCAGGAACCACCCAGCCTCAAAAAGTGAAATATAGATGAAATGCATAGAGATATATATCATATATTATAGTGAAATTCACCTCAAAGGTGTTGTGTAGTAAAAAAAACACACTTGCAACACAATTGCAAGTATCCAGATAGCGAATGATGAACGTGACACCTGTGCAACCCAAACAGTCTGTATAAAAGCGCATCTCCCCCAAGTGGGGAAAAGAAACTGGAGTTTACAGTCACGTTTCCTTGTCTTTTGTGTGGCAAATGCAAACGATGCAAGCGATCTCTCTCGTTTAGTCTGGATACTTGCAGCTTTCACCTCTGTTATCAGATCTTGCGGTTGAAACGGCTCTCCTATAGTATTGCCACAACTGATATAGAAAAGCTTTGTTTTCTTTGATTCATAGTGAATCATGACTCGTATCTGATCTCTTAAGGCCTTTTATAAAGAGTGTTTTGGCCATCAGACCACCAGTATATATTATATACAGACTGAATAAGGTGAAGATGTTCCCACAAGCTCTGACTCATTATCCGTTCGCATTGACGAAGCTCTGATGGGTGCGTTCCGGGAGGTCCTGGAAAGTTTTCTGGGTCAGGTTAAGTTCTTTGCTGACTCTTGTAGGTGTTGACCTGGTTTGGGAGGGTGGTTAAGGCCCTATAGAAG